>PVJC01000895.1:0-106758 GCA_004026665.1 Murina feae | reverse complement strand
TGCCTGACGCCAGGGCCCCAGGTGGAGGGGCTTCGCTTCAGTGTTTTCAGTTGCTCGTGAGAGAGGACGGGAGAGAGCGGCATCGATGGGCGTCCCGCTTACTGACGCGCGCGCCGGCTGGTTCTGGCGCCGGCTGGTTCTGGCGCTGGCTGGTTCTGGCACGTGCTGGCCCGGGAGTGAACTGCAACCGGGGCTTGTTGGACGCTCCAACCCACTGGGTGGCCCGGCCAGGGCTCCACTCGGTCCCTCTAAGGCTGGGCATCCTTGGCTGTGCAGGGCGCGGTCGGGACTCCAGGCCCCAGCCCAGCTCCGTGACAAGGGCAGAGTCTCAGGGCCTCTCTGCCTGTTTTCTCCCCGAAACCAGCTGCGCGGTGGCACTGCCCATTTGAGGGCCGAAGACTGGGGGGCACTGGCCACGGCGCTGAGGGCGGGCCGGGGTTCCCCACGGTCTGGTGGCCCTGGGACTTGGCCGCCTCCGTGTTCGCCTTCCTGACGTGATGGGAACCGGCCACAGGAGGCCAGAGCGCCTGCCCCGAGGGCCCTCTAGGACCCGGCGCAGCGGGAGCAGCGGGAGGAAGCCCATCCTTCAGCATCTGCACGGAGTCTTGACCGAGTCCCATGAGGCTGGCCCTGCAGGCGGGCTGAGGTGGACCTGAGGCCTGTCCCGTTTCTGGGTGGCAGCCAGTAGGGCAGGGCAGGCAGCTGTGGCCACCGGCCGTGCCGATCTCTCCTCCAGGGGGACCAGTGTCGGACAGTGACTGCACAGCCCCAGGTGGGTGGGTGCCAGCGCCCGGCAGGGGCCTCGTGTCTGGGCCTCACCTTCCGCTGCCCCGGCTTGGTGTTGGCTGGGGCGGGAGAGGGGGGCAGGTGAGGACACACTGCGGTGGCTGGGCCATGTCCTCATCTTATCTGCGAGGCCTGGGCTCCAGGGCTGGTGGAGTCAGCACATGCCCCTCCCAGGGCCCTGGTCACATGGGAGGCGGCCCCTCCGAAGGGATGTGTCCCCAGCTGCCTCTCTCCCAGGCGTCCCCCAGGCCTGAATGTATCCTCTTGCCTCTGAGGCCTCTGACCTCCACACCCCAGAGGTCCTGCTTTGCCCAGGGCTGGGATCCCTGAGGTTCCTGGGGAATTAACACTCCCCCCACCTCCCCCCACTGCCTGAGGGACAGACCAGAGGGAGGAGAGGTGCCTGGACCACCACAGCCCCGTGTGGCTGAGGAGCTGGGTGGCTTCCTGGGGTGATGAGTGATGACCTCTGCAAGGAGGGGCGAGGGCTGGGGCAGGGCAGGGCGCCTGTGGGCCTATGGGGGCGGGTGTCTGGCCTGGCAGGGGTGTGGGGATGGGGAAGCCCTGTGCGGGGAGCCCATGGTACTTGGGCACAAAGGGGGCTCCGTTGTCACTGCCTCGGGGACCTCCTCTTTGGGGCAGGCTGTGCTGGGTTCCAGGGTGTGCCTGGATTTGGAGGCCATGGCGGGCACCTCCCACTGGCAGTCTTCAGTGGTGTGGGCATCTCTGCCTGTCCTGGAGGGGGGGACACTCCATAGGGTGGACGCTGTGCTTGCCTGCCTCTCACCTGCCCCTGCCCTCGTTGCTGTCTGTCCCTGCCCGTCCTGGCTTGGTGGGTGAATTTGGGGCTTTCCTGGGGAGCCAGCTGTCGCCTGGCCTGCCCACTGCTGTCCTCGGGCATGTGGCCCCAGGCCCAGGCTTGCCTCCCCGGGCCTCTCAGAGAGGAGAGCACTCACCGCCCAGAGCCCATACTGGAGTGGGGTTGGGAGCGTGCTCAGCATTCGCGGGAGGGGCCGTGACCAAGGTGAGGGCAGGTGAGGGCAGGCAAGGCCGAGGAGCAGGTGGCCGGGGTGTTCCAAACCCTGGTTATTTCTGGGTCCTCATCCTGGGCACCTCCTCCACCTTCTGCTGGGTCCTCTGCCAGCGCCTCCCTCTGCCTCCCTGTGACCACCTCTGACCCTGCTCCTCGTGAGTGCCAAGTGACGGGGTGCCTGGGGCCTCTCTGCACCTGCCCCCTGTTATCTCTCCCCCTCAGCCGGCCTGGGAGCAGGGCCTGTGGGCGGGCGGGGCTAAGGCTGCTCTGTGGACAGCCACCCTCCAGGCCTCTGGGTCGCAGCTGGGACATGCCCCACGAGAAGGGCCTGCAAACTAAGGCCAGGTGGACATGCTGGAGCCGGCCTGCCTGTCCCAGGGGTGCCCAGCCTGGCCCCAAGGGGTTTCAGTGTCAGCCTCTTGCCTGGAGAGCTCACCCCATGTCTCCGCCTGCTCTCGAGGCATCTCCGCCCTGGACCAGCCCTCGCTGTGGGGCATGGGGTGGGGCGACATTTCAAGGTCGCAGTCACTAGGGGCTGTGTCCCTGCTCCTTGCCCTGGGGGGGGGGGGCGGGGATGCTGAGCCGGGTCCTTTGTCCTGCGTGGCCTGAGCAGGTGGACAGAGAGCCCACTGCTGGGCATCGGTCTCCCCCTCTTTCCTCCCCAGGGCCCGTGCTGGAGGATATTGGGGCTCCCTTCACCCTGAGTGCTGGGGGCAGGTGGTGCTGACGGGGTTTGGGGGCCTTGTGAGCAGAGCCTCTCAGTTGGGGCGACCCCACCTGGGGGGGAGCTGAGGGCTGTGAGCTGGCAAGCTGGGGCAGTGTCCTGCTCTGTGACTGGGGCGGCTGCCTCAGGAGGAGGCACAGGACCTTGTGTGTGTGTGTGTGGGGGGGGAGGTCTGCATGCCAGCCTGGCATGGGGCTTCTCCATCTCCTGAGTGGACTGAGCTGTGCACCCTGGAGCCACAGGGGCCGAGGCCGAGCCGGAAGCTGGCCTGGCAGTGGCTCTTGGACTCCGGAGCCCAGACCCCAGCAGTTTCCACAACTGAGGGCCATGTCCCTTCCCAGGGGTGGCCGGGGGCTCCCCCTGAGTGGGTCCCCCAGCCAGGATGTGTCACCCAGAGCAGCCTGGTCTGACTGGGCAGCTGGGGGCTGCACAGGAAGGTGGGGTCCACACCCCACTCTGACATCTGCTGGGACCTTAGCCCCTTCCCCCGACTTGGCAAATGAATGTTCTGATTGGCTCCTGCTCCTGTCATTCAAGGAAATGACCTCAAAACCAACACACCGGATCCCACTTGGCTCTCCGATGTCCTGTCTCCCTGCCACTAGCCAGCTGGCTAAGCCTGGCACACAGGCCCCAGGCAGCTGGTGCCCGCACTCACTGGCGGCTCCTGCCTGGGGCCCAGGTGGTGTGTCCAGGGTGCCCAGTGTCCAGGCCACACGCCTGAGGCAAGCTCCCCAGGGGCTGCCAGAGTGGGGCCGGAAGCGCTTCCCTTCCTCTCACCCTCTTCTCTGTCCCACAGGAAATGGCCAATTCTGTCTACCTGGTCATGGAGGTGAGTCCCTGCAGGCCTGGCTGTATGACGGGGGCGGGGCAGGCTGCACTGCCCGTGTCCTGTGTCCGTGGGCTTAAGGCACCTCACCCCAGTAGCCACGGCAGGTGCTTGAGGGGTGGGGAGCACCCCTGTTGACCTCGTCAAGCATGGATTGTGGGGACACCTGCCCAGGGAGGAGAGGCAGCACCGAGTGGCCAGGCGGAGGGCAGTGGGGGGTCTGGGGCGGGGCTGGAGGCGTGCCCGGCTGCTGACAGGCGTGTGGCTGGTCTTTTGCAGTACTGCAACGGCGGGGACCTGGCTGACTACCTGCACAGTGAGTGGCACCCACGGCCGTGGGCTGCGTGCCCGGGCCCACCCTGACCCAGCCTCTGAGGTGGGCCCGATGGTGGCAGCTGGTCCTCCCTTCTAGCCTCACCTGCTGGGAAAGCGGGGAGGGGGACCAGAGCCTTTAGGGACAGCCCTTTGCTCCTGTTGAGCGGGGCCCGCTGAGTGGCCCCCAGGTACCTGGCTGGCTGCTCTCCTGGGTGCTGGCTCACCACAAGGGGCAGGTCTCCCCGGGCTGTGCCACAGGCCGGGTCAGTGTCTCTGTACCCACTCCTCCCCCCACATCAGTCCAGCCCCTGGATCCTTGAGCCTCGAGGCTCGGGGCCCGGCTGCAGGCCGAGGGCTTGCTGGGAGGAGATGCTGAGAAGGAGACACTGAGCAGGAGCGGGGCGGGTGGGGCAGCAGGGAGCTGCCCTGGGGGGTGACACTGATTGGTCAGAGCTGGACAGGCAGCCCAGGTGGCCTCAGGGTGGACAGGACACGTGCCTGTGGAGTGGGTGACGGGCCACAGACTGCAGGGGTGTTGGAGGGCAGCAGGTCCCATCACGGTGTGTGGGACCCCTCCCACAGGGAGGGGGAAGGGCCCATGTGGTCCCTGAGCCCCGTCTCCCCACAGCCATGCGGACCCTGAGCGAGGACACCATCCGGCTCTTCCTGCAGCAGATCGCGGGCGCCATGCGGCTGCTGCACAGCAAGGGCATCATCCACCGCGACCTGAAGCCCCAGAACATCCTGCTGTCCAACCCTGGCGGGCGCCGCGCCAACCCCAACAACATCCGCGTCAAGATCGGTCAGTCTGGCCCTGGCCAGCATGGCTCAGTGGATAGAGCATCGGCCTGTGGACCGAAGGGTCCCGGGTTCGATTCCAGTCAAGGGCATGGACCTCGGTTGCAGGCTCCTCCTTGGCCAGGCCCTGGTCAGGGCGCGTGTAGGAGGCAACCAGCCGATGTGTCTCTCTCGCATCGATGTTTCTCTCTGTCTTTCCCTCTCTCTTCCGTTCTCTCTAAAAACAATCTGGAGAAATGTCCTCGGGTGGGGATTACAAAAACAAAGATCGTGAGTCCAGCCGTGGGGCCCGCAGGCGCAGGGAGGGGGCTGCCTGCTCTTCTCACGTCTGTCTTGCTCACACGTCTGTCCTCTCCTGCAGCCGACTTCGGCTTCGCCCGGTACCTGCAGAGTAACATGATGGCGGCCACGCTCTGCGGCTCCCCCATGTACATGGTAGGTGGTGGCCACAGCCTGCTGCCCTCCCCGTCCACAGCTGCTGTCCTGTGGCCTCACTTGGGTGGCTAGCCAGTGTGGCTGTCCCATTGTTTCCCACCTCTTCTGTGGTGACTGGCTGGCACCTGGCGGGTGTCTGCTCTGATTGGCTGGCACCTGGCAGTGTCTGCTCTGATTGGCTGGCACCATACTAGGTCAGTGCACACTCAGTGTCCCTTGTTGCCGAGGCCCTGACCCACGCTCCTCCACTGCAGGCCCCCGAGGTCATCATGTCCCAGCACTACGACGGGAAGGCGGACCTGTGGAGCATCGGCACCATCGTGTACCAGTGCCTGACGGGGAAGGCGCCCTTCCAGGTGAGCGTGCCAGCTCCGGGGGCCTGGCCCTCCGCAGAGCTCGGCGAGGGAATCGAGGACACAACACATCTGGGTCTTCTCCACGGGCACGTTCCAGGGCTGCCAGCTTCCCGGGGGTGGGGCATGTGGGCAACCCCTCAATTTCAAGGAGCAAACAACCAATTGCACCAGAGCCCTGGGGTCCCCCAAGCCAGCTGCCTCTTCAGACAGGGGGGCCCCGTGGCTGCTCTTCAGCCTGCTGAGGGTGGGCAGGACCGTCCCAGAGGTGAGCGAGGGTTCATGCCCAGGCGAGTGCCTCGAGAGATGGAGCAGCTGCCCAGTCCACTGGGGCCCTCACACCCTCGTCCCCCACCAGGCCAGCAGTCCCCAGGACCTCCGCCTCTTCTACGAGAAGAACAAGACCCTGGTGCCAATGTAAGCGCCCTCCCCGGCCCCATCCTGGGCCCCGGCCCTGGCCCTGGCCCCCAAGGACCCCCAGTCCCAGCCCCGGCCCCTGAGGACCCCCAGCCAGGCTGACCTGTCTGTCCTCTGGCCCCACCAGCATCCCCCGGGAGACCTCGGCCCCCCTGAGGCAGCTGCTGCTGGCCTTGCTGCAGCGCAACCATAAGGACCGCATGGACTTTGGTGCGAGCACTCGGCCCCTCTTCCGGGGGTGGGTGGGGGTGGCAGGGGGTGGGTGGGGGTGGGTGGGGGTGGGTGGAGGTGGGTGGAGGTGGGTGGGGGTGGGAGCTCTGCTGGGAAACCAGGTTGGGCGGGCGGGGGCCTGGGCCAGACAAGCAGGAGCCACCGAGGACTCTGTCTCTGCGCCCAGGCCAGGCCGCTGGGGCTCGGGGGGCCTTCACCCCAGAAACTCGGGCTGGGTCCTGAGGTCTCGCTCCCCTCCCCCTCCTGCAGATGAGTTTTTCCGTCACCCTTTCCTCGATGCCAGCGCTTCGGTGAAGAAGTGTGAGTCCCTGAGGGCCCCGCGGCCCCTGCCCCAGGCCTCACCTCCAGCCTGGGTGCAGCTGGTGTGGCGGTGGGAGCTGCTCCTCTTCAGTCCCTGGTCCCTCTGTGCTGGGCAGCACCAGGTGGCGGGGGAGTGTGCAGGGCAGGGAGGGGACCTGACCACCCGCCCCCCGCAGCCCCGCCTGTGCCTGTGCCCTCGTACCCGAGCTCCGGCTCCGGCAGCAGCTCCAGCAGCAGCTCAACCTCACACCTGGCCTCCCCTCCGGTGAGCGCCCTGGGCAGGGAGGCGGGAGGCGGGAGGCGGGAGGCGTGGAGCGCCTGTGACGGTTCTGGGGGTCCGGGCCCAGATTCGGGTGCAGCGTTTCAGAAAGGGAAGGGGAGGTGTGGCCCTAGGGGGAGAGCCTCAGCCCGTGTTGGCTGGGCCTGGGCCGGCTCAGTGGCCTCCCTCTGACCCAGTCCCTGGGCGAGATGCAGCAGCTGCAGAAGACGCTGACTTCCCCTGCCGAGGCTGCTGGCTTCCTGCAGGGCTCCCACGACTCGGGTGGCAGCAGCAAGGACTCGTCCTGTGACACCGATGACTTCGTCATGGTCCCAGCCCAGTTCCCAGGTCAGGGCTGCATGTGTGGGCGGGCGGGGGTGCCCGTGGGCCCGGACCTGCTCACCTTGCCCACGACCTGCCTGCAGCCGCCTCTGTCTGGGACCGAGGGTGGGGCTGTCAGGGAGGCCCCGTGGGGACGAGGCCTAGGTGGGCGTGGACACTCCTGACTGGCCCAGTCTTGCCTGTCTCCTGTCTGCAGGAGACCTGGTGGCCGAGGCAGCTGGTGGCAAGCCCCCCCCGGACAGCCTGATGTGCAGCGGGTAGGCCCCAGCCTCTCCCGGGAGGAAGTATGGGCTCAGGGTGGTTCCTTTTCCCCACGGGGGTCAGGCGATTCTGGGGGAGCCAGGGGCTACGCACGCCTAGCTGCCTGTCTGCTCTGTTCCCACCAGGAGCTCCCTGGTGGCCTCTGCTGGCCTGGAGAGCCACGGCCGGACCCCGTCTCCGTCCCCACCCTGCAGCAGCTCCCCCAGCCCCTCGGGGTAAGCAGGCTGGGCGGGCAGCTGGGAGTGGGTCCTGAGCCAGGCTTCTCCAGCCCTCACGGGTGATCGGACTAGTAGGAGGGACCGTGGTGTCCAGGTGTGGACAGCTGCAGGGACCACGGGGACTGGTGTCACCAGCACCCCTGGGCCTCCGGGCCCGGCAGGAGCTGCCCAGCCTCCCTGCCCTCCATCCACCTCCTGTGGTGCGTGCCAGGCTGGTCCTGACTAGAACCCCGGGCACAGGGGTAGGGGTGGGCTTTGAGCAGTCTCTCTGCCCCAATGGGCAGGAAGTTTGGGCCTAGGGTCAGCCTGGTGGCCATCCCCAGTGATCCCGCCCCCTCCCTGTCTATCATCCCGCAGCCGGCCCGGCCCCTTCTCCAGCAGCAGGTGCGGGGCGTCTGTCCCCATCCCCGTGCCCACGCAGGTGCAGAACTACCAGCGCATCGAGCAGAACCTGCAGTCTCCAACCCAGTTCCAGACCCCACGGTGCGTGCGGGCAGGGCGACAGGGCCTCACAGTGTGCTGGCCGCGGGCATAACACAGGCCGCATTCCAGGGTAACAGCTTCTGCGATGTCAGTCGAGAATCTTGAGTTTACAAACCAGTGTCAGTTGTGGCTGTTTTCCACCGACGAGGGTACCTTTCTTTCTGTAACCCACAGAAGGCCCTGTGGGCTAAGGGTCTCCACGGGGGACACACTGGAGCTCCCCACCTTGTAGTTGTCCTCCACCCAGGAGGGCCAGGGGCCAAGCAGCCCGGCAGGACCGTGGCCTCACTCCTGGCTCCGGTCCGCGCCCCCAGGTCCTCGGCTCTCCGCAGGTCGGGCAGCACCAGCCCCCTGGGCTTTGCTCGGGCCAGTCCGTCACCCCCGTCCCACGCTGAGCACGGAGCCGCCCTGGCCAGGAAGCTGTCCCTGGGCGGAGGCCGGCCCTATACTCCATCTCCACAAGGTGAGTCCGTGTGTGCTGGGGGGTGCAGCCCTGCACGGGGAGGGACTGGGCGTCTCCACGGCCGGGATGGGGGGGGGGTTGTGTCCTCCCCATCTGGCCTGACCCTGGCACCCCTTTCCTCTAAGTCGGAACCATCCCCGAGCGGCTGGGATGGGGCGGGGTGCCCTCCCCACACGGAGCCGAGATGCGGAGCGGCAGGTCTCCTCGTCCAGGTGGGTGTGGCCCTAACCCCTGGGCCAGAGCCTGGATCTGGGGCGGGGGGGGAGGGGGCTCCTCTCGCGTTTGGGGGGGCCAGCAGGAGGAGGGGAGGAAGTGGGTACCTCCTCGCGCCTCCTCCATGTGTGGGACCCGGGGAGGGGGTGTCTCGGCTCCTCTGCTGTCTGCTCAGGGCCAGGTGCAGGGCCCCACCTGGCTGCCTGCGAGGGTGAAGGGCTGGTGAACAGACGTGGTGCCTCGTCTGTGCTCCTGGGGGGAGTGTGGGCTGGGCAGCCAGAGGCCACAGTGACCAGGCCTGTCCCGTCCCATCCAGGTTCCTCTGTGCCCGAGCACTCGCCCCGCACCTCAGGGCTGGGCTGCCGCCTGCACAGCGCCCCCAACCTGTCTGATCTGCACCTCGTCCACTCCAAGCTGCCCAAGCCCCCCACCGACCCGCTGGGGGCTGTGTTCGGCCACCCGCAGGCCAGCCCCCCACAGCCCTCGCACGGGCTCCAGTCCTGCCGACCCCTGCGCGGCTCGCCGAAGCTGCCGGACTTCCTGCAGCGGAACCCTCTGCCCCCCATCCTGGGCTCCCCCACCAAGGTAACAGGGCCCCGCTGTTCCAGTCGGGGTGAATGTCCCCTGTGTCCCCAGGACATGGGGGCCTCAGTACCGAATCTGTGCTGGTGGCTGCCTTCCCACGGCAGAGACTGTCCACAAAGCCACTTGTCTGCTGTGTGGCCCTCAGCAGAGGAAGTGCCTCACCCTGGCCCAGCAGTCACAGCGCAGGAAGCACAGAACAAAACGTCTAAACACCTACGAGCCCGCCACGGGAAACTGTGTAGTCTTTCCCTGGGACTCAGTTTTCCTGTCTGTGAAATGGAAACAGAACCCGCTGCCACCCTGTGGTGTCGCCATTTGGGCTTAGGGCGTGTGTGTGTGTGCGTGCGTGAGCGTGTGTGCATGTGTGTGTGTGTGTGTGCATGTGCGAGTGTGTGGTACTTCTGTCCAGCACAGAGCAGTGTTGGGCACGGAGACGGGGCCATGGAGGGTCGGTGCTCAGGGCTGGGGCCCTACAGACGCAGGTGGATCTTGCCAACCTGCCAGGATGTTCCCGGCGTGTGGGGAGGCCCTGCCCCGTTTTCAGCGCCCACTGCCCTCCTAGGCCATGCCTGCGTTCGAGTTCCCCAAGACCCCCAGCTCCCAGAACCTGCTGACCCTCCTGGCGCGGCAGGGCGTGGTCATGGCGCCGCCTCGGAACCGCACGCTGCCTGACCTCTCGGAGGCGGGCCCCTCCCAGGGGCAGCAGCTGGGCCCCGGCCTGCGGCCAGCCGACGACACCAAGGGCCCCTTTGGCAGGTGAGGGTGTGAGTGGGAACCCCTTCCCCACAATGCCTGTCACTTAGTCCCTCAGGGTCTGCTTGTCTGTCCGGGGGTGACTGGCTGCCCTGGGCGGGCAGAGGACTGTGGGCAGCTGTGGGAGGGCCTTCCCATGGGCCTGTGGGGCTGTGCTGGCCGCTGGACCCCCGGCGGCTCACTGCTGCCCCACGTCTCCTGCAGGTCCCTCAGCACCGGCCGCCTCACCGACCTGCTCCTGAAGGCCGCGTTCGGGGCGCAGGCCCCTGACTCGGGCAGCTCCGACAGCCTGCACGAGAAGCCCATGGAGATCGGTGAGCAGCGACCCGCAGGGCCTGGTGGGGCGCCCCCTCCCTCGCCCCCATGGGGACATCCCTGAGCTCCTCTCCCTCCTACAGCGCCCTCTGCTGGCTTTGGAGGGAACCTGCAGCCAGGCGCCCGTGCTGGGGGCGCCAGCAGCCCTTCCCCTGTGGTGTTCACTGTGGGGTCGCCCCCCAGTGGGGCCACCCCACCTCAGGGCCTCCGCACCAGGATGTTCTCAGGTGAGGACGGGCACAGGGCCCCTCGCTGCCAGGATGCGGCTGCCCTGGGATGGCGTCCTTGTGGGCAGGAGCCTGGGCAGGGACCTCCCCAGGCCGAGTGCAGGCCCCATCTGCAGCAGGTGGGCCAGGAGGGCGAGGCCTCCCAGTCCTGAGGGTGGTGTCATGGGGTCATGGAGAGGCTCATAGGGAGGTGGGAGCCTTCCTGACGCGGGCCTCTCCCCACAGTGGGCTCCTCCAGCTCCCTCAGCTCTGCAGGCTCTGCCTCTGCCCGCCACCTGGCATCCGGGGCCTGTAGTGAGGCTGCCCCGGAGGTGCTGGCCCCCAGCCACTGCTGCGGCTTCGCCGACACCGTCGCTGCCAACTTGGAGGGGGCTGTGGCCTTCGAGGCCCCTGACCTTCCAGAGGAGACGCTCATGGAGGTGAGGGCTGGGCATGGCTGGCTGAGCGCGTCCTCCTGGGGCGAGGGGCCGTGGGCTCGGTGGGCGGATGGAGCAGAGGCCTCTGCCGTGGGCCCGCCCAACCCTGCACTCTGACCCGCCCCCAGCAAGAGCACACGGAGATCTTGCACGGCCTGCGCTTCACGCTCGTCTTCGTCCAGCACGTCCTGGAAATCGCCTCCCTCAAGGGCAGCGCCAGCGAGATGGCCGGCGGCCCGGAGTACCAGCTGCAGGAGAGCGTGGTGGCCGACCAGATCAGCCTGCTGAGCCGCGAGTGGGGGTGGGTGTGCCCAGCTGGCTGGCACGGAGGAAGCCTGGGGTAGGGTCCCCCCCAGCCGCCTGATGTGCCTTCACCCCCAGCTTCGCGGAGCAGCTGGTGTTGTACCTGAAGGTGGCCGAGCTGCTGTCCACGGGCCTGCAGACCGCCATCGACCAGATCCGGGCAGGCAAGCTCTGCCTGTCATCCACTGTGAAGCAGGGTGCGTGGGCGCGGGTGCCCCGGAGCGTGGGGGTCAGGCAGGTCAGGGCGGGAGGTGACCAGGGGAGGCGGGAGGGTCGCCCGGCGCGGTGGCCCAGTGGGGGCAGCCGGGAGTCGGCCCAGCGGTGTGCGCCTGTCCGTGGGGGGCTGGGCCGCGGAGCTGACAGCCCCGCCCTCCCCAGTGGTGCGGAAGCTTAATGAGCTGTACAAGGACAGCGTGCTGTGCTGCCAAGGCCTGAGCCAGCGGCTGCAGCGCTTCTTCCTGGACAAGCAGCGGCTGCTGGACCGCATCCAGAGCGTCTCTGCCGAGAAGCTCATCTTCAGCCACGCAGTGCACACGGTCAGCACCGCGGTGGGCTGGCAGGCGGGCGGGACACGGCCCCAGGGGCTCCATAGACTCAGTTCCCAGCCGGGCCTGCTCGAGAGGCTGCCGAGGCCTCGGGTCCTTCTGCCCAAAGAGCGCCCGAGGGCAGTGCCTGTTTCTGAGATGGTTGATCTGTGTGGTAAGAGGCAGCGGGACTGACGTTCGGAAGAGTCTGCCTTCTTCTGCGGGGGAGGCGGCTGCTGGTCCAGCCTGGAGCCCCGGGGCTGCCACGGCCACGCGGCACCTGTTGGACGCCCCGATCTCTGGCCGAGCAGGTGCAGTCGGCTGCCCTGGACGAGATGTTCCACCGCCGCGAGGACTGCGTGCAGCGCTACCACAAGGCCCTGCTGCTCATGGAGGGGCTGCGGCAGCTGCTCTCGGACCCAGCCGATGTGGAGAACATCGCCAAGTGTGAGTGCAGCTTCCGCGGGGCGGGGCGGGGCGGGGCGAGGAGGGCAGCACTCACGGGCCTCCTCCCGCAGGCAAGCTGTGCATCGAGCGGAGACTCTCGGCCCTGCTGACCGGGCCGTGCTGACCGGGTGTGTGTGCCTGACCTGGAGCCTGCCCGCTGGGCCCAGCGGCTGGACCTTCTCCACGGGTCCCCTGGATGGCTGCAAGGACAAGCCCGAAGCCTGGGTCCTCCGCCCGGGGGCTGGGGAAGGGCGATCCTGCCCTGTGTCCGGAGCTGGGTCTGCAGCCACATCTGTTTCCTGAGCTCTGGCTGGCACTGGGTGTAGGGCACTCGGGGACCGCTCAGGCCTCAGCCCAAGCCTGTCCCCTGGCGGCCCCGGCCGTCCCAGCAGCCCTGACCAGGAGCAGCAGGGCCCACTCAGCCAAAGCCTCCTCCCCGGAACCCCCCCAGCTTTGTGAGTCACAAGCACTTTATGCAGGGCCGCCCTCGTGTGTACATACATATACATATATACATACGTATACATAGCCTGCTGTGCCGGCCGCCGCAGGAGGCACAGTGTCTTATTTAAATGTTCTTTCAGGGACACACAGTGTGACGCACCGAGCTTTCTAAACCAGAGCAGACGTGGCAGTCTTTCACACTTTACTCATAAAATGCGTCTTATTTTTCTGCAGCTCTTTTTTTTGTTTAAAGAAGAAACTCGTAGGTGTTTAGACGTTTTGTTCTGGAAGGTGGGAGGGGCATGGCAGCAGGTATGCTGCATGGCTGGGTGTCCTGCTGTCCCACTTGTAGGGGAGTGGGGTCCCTGCCACAGAGATGGGGGGCAGGTGAGAGGGGGTGTTTTGTGCAAAAACCTCTCCATCTGGCATTCCCAGTTGGTTTTGATGTTGAATCCCCCCCCCCCCCCCCAGTTGTCCTGGCTGCTATCAGAGGGGTCAGGAAGGCCCACCTTCTGGGCTTAGGGGGCTTCCCCAGGCTGCCCAGCTCTGCCTCGCCCCCTCGAATGCATCCCCAGAGTTCGGGGGACACGGCACCCGGCCAGGGGTTTCAGGTCTACAGCACAGACCCGGCAGGTCTGTGGGTGTTCCTCCGCAATACTACTTGAAATTGCCCTGTTCTCGGACTTGGAAGCAGCCCTGTGACTCTGTTCTCTCCTTGCTGCACAGGACATGTTCCTATTTATTGCTTTGTGGTCGGCTGGACTCCAGGGCTGCCGGGAGCTGGCGCTGCGGGAGGGGCCTCCTTCCCTGTCCCTCATTTGCAGCGCCAAGTGTGCCCGTGTGCCTCCCGGTCTGTGCCCGGCCGGTCCTGCTCTCCAGGAGCAGCACTTGACTCGGTCTACTTCAGAGGGGGTTGTGCGATCCCCCCCAGTTGTGTTTAATTGTGTAACATCAGTTTAAGGAAATAAACCTTTGGGATTGTTGAGCTGCTGTTACTGATGTGATGATGGCTTGGTCACTGTTTCAGGCCTGTTGCAGCTCCCCGCCCCCGCCAGCATCCTGCAGCACCTTGGACTGGCCCTGCACACAGGCCAGGCTTGGTTGGGGGAGGCTTGGGGAGGACACCCCCCCAGGGTGAGGCTTGGGGTTCCTGGCTGTGTCCCCCTGGCCATGTCCCCATGGAACCTGCTCACCTGGGACGCCTGTCTCTGAGTTCTCTGGGGTTCACCCAGGAGGGGAATGCAGGTCGTGTACAAGGACCAGCGCCAGACTGCACAGCAGTCACGCCCCTTCCGCCCCCACCCGATTTCTCCACATCCTCACTGGGGCTGGTCAGCCTCCATCCCTTTTTTTTCTTTATTGATTAAGGTTCTACATATGTGTCCTTATCCCCCCGTTCCCCCCCACCCTCGCCTCCATGCTTGTTTCCACGTGCACTGTGATGCAGTTCGCTCGCTCCTGGGTGATGAGCGACTTCCTATCATCGCTCCTTGGCCTTCTCTACATCTTTCTCGGGGAAAGGTCTATTCGAGCCTGTGGCCTTATGTCACCAGGTGGTGCTGCTTTCTAGTGCGGAGTGGTAGGCTTTGCATTTTTTTCACCTACACGAGTTAAAAATAACAAGTGACCGAAAAGGCTCACCACACTGTGAAGCGAAAGTTCATGGAGAGGTGGCACTGGAGGAAGTGAAGGTGGGGCCTCCCCGAGCCTGGCTTCCTCAAGTGCGAGGCTCCTCCAGACAGGAAGCCCAGCCGGGTGGGGACCGCGGCCCCACCCGCCTGTCTGCTCTGTGGGCTCCCAGGGTGTGAGTACCAAATGCCCAAAGGGATGGAGATGGTCCGGGCCTTTCATTGTTGCTAAATTTAAAAAATATATATATATTTATATTTATATATATATATATATATATATATATATATATATATATATATATATTGATTTCAGAGAGGGAAGGAAACATCAATGACGAGAGAATCACTGATTGGCTGCCTCTTGCACATTCCCCAGTGGGGATCAAGCCCACACCCGGGGCATGTGCCCTGAGGAATCCAACTGAGTGAGGTTCATAGGTCAGCATCCAACCACTGACCCATGCTGGCTGGACAGTGCTCTTCTTTCTAAATGTCCCCCGGTGCACCTGCTGAAGGACATCTTGGTGCTTCATGAATGAAGTTTCTGTAAACATCCCTGTGCAGGAGCCCGATGATGGGGGGGGGGGGGCGGCGGGGAAGGCCCAGGAGTGCTGAGCCTGGGGTACATGGACCATGTGGGACGATCTCGAAGTCCCCTGCGTGTTCCTGGCACATTCACGGCCGCTAGGCCCTCGAGGGCCCCTACGTCAGGAGGGCTGGGATTGGGCCCCCACCCTGCAGCAAGCTGTGACCTCCAGCTTGTCCGTCCCAACCTCAGGTCTCAGTTCACTCTCCACAGAATGGAGATACAACATCATCCATTGTAGCTGGTGAGGTCAAGGAGGGAGCAGGTGTATGGGGTTCTGTGTGAGGGTGGGGGGGCGTTTGGTACAGGTGAGCCCTTTCCCACTGGGTCTGACTCCTGAGCGAGGGCAGCTGCGTCCTTAGCCCTTTCTGCCTCTGATGTGCCTGTTTGGACGATTCGCACACGTGGTATCGCGCGCCACGTGGCCTTGGGATCCGACCTCGGGATCTGAGCATCACGTTTTCAAGGGCGCCCACGTGGCACGGGCATTAGTGCTTGCGACCCGCCTCTCGCAGGTCATCTGTTACTCCGCCGCGCGGCGTTAGGTGCCGGGTGCGTGTGGTCCCTGCCGTCCCCGCTACAGATGCACGCGTTCACCCGCGCGACCCGGGCAGAGCGCCACTTCGCATCACCAATGAGGAGTCCTGCGCAGCCGCAGTCGCGGCGGTCGGCCACCGACCGCAGTCCGCCGCCGGGAAGCCCCGCCCCAGCCGAGCCTTAACCACGCCCACTCCACCTCCTCTTCGTCAAGCCCCGCCCGGAAGACTTTTGTCCACACTCGGCCGCCGTCGCCGCGCGCTGCGCTTCCGCCTTCGTCCACGTGGTCCCGCGGGGGTTCAGTCCGTGAGTGGGGCCGGGTGGGGACGCGCCCCTCAGGTCCCGGCGGGGCTGGCTGGGTCTCCCCGACTTCCGAGAGCAAGCCAGTGGGTGGGGGCAGGAGGAGGAGCGGGGCACTGGGCGATCAGAGTTGAGCCCGGGGTCAGGGGACGCTGGAGGATAGCCGCAGGCGAGGCCGGGCCTCGGGGACCCCTTGCGGCCGTGCATGGGGCTCCCCAGCCTCCGGGCGGCGGCCGGGGCCCTGCGGAGAGCCTGCGGACCGTGGACGCCGAGCCTGGGACGGCGCCTCCTCGGGTAATGCCCGCGCCCGCCCCGTCCGGTGTCTCGTGCACGACCGAGCGGGGACTCCGCCGGCGGGCGGTCGGCCTCGCTGACAGCGCCCCCTGTCCTTCCAGCTTGCCCCTCATGGCCGGGAAGGCGGAGGCCCCGGCGCCCGCGGGGGCCCGGCAGGAGCCGGGCGAGAAGCCCGGGAGCGGCTGGCATGGCGGGGGCAGGGTCTGGGAGGACGCGGCGCAGCCGGCCAAGAAGCTCAAGAGCAGCAGCGAGGACGGGGAGCAGCCCAGGAAGCTGCCGAAGCGCAAGATCGTGCTGCTCGTGGCCTATTCGGGGAAGGGCTACCACGGCATGCAGGTGCGGGCTCCCCGGGGACCGCGCTCTGGCCCGGGGAGGGGCCTCGGAGTGGGCGAGGCCCCTCGGGAAAGGGCCGGGACCCGCTCGCCGCGATGCGCTGCGGGCGAGGCCGAGATGGCGACCCCCGCGCTTGGACCTGGCTCATCCGTGGGCGGCGCTGCCCCGGGGCGCCGCGGGCTGGCTCCCGGTAGCCACAGGCCCGCCCGCCGCTGACCAGCGTCCTGGCCTTGGGCGTGTGATGGGCGCTCTCCGCGCCTGAGACCCCAGGTGCCCTTTAGGAGTCTCTCCCCAGCTCCCCAACTGGATCCTTTTCGCAAAGGCAGACGGTGCCTCCCACACGCGCGTAGATTTTCTTGCTCCTCGTGCTCCGCTCTGGTCAGCCTGACTCGCGGTGAGAAAGTCACCGCCGGGACGGGTGTCTGCGTGAAGGAAGTTTAGGAAAAGGCGGTGTCACTTTTACTGGGAGTAGCAGTAGCAAGCTGCTTTGCGTCCTATTTTATTTTTCAAAAGCAGAGGCTGCCGCATGAAGCCAAGTTCACAACTGACAGTGGCAGCCCCGGGTGTTTGTGGGAGCAGACCGACCCCCGTTGCTGCTCTTTGACCCGGAATGTGGTTAAGTGAATTTTGCCTTAGGCTAAGGTGACCAGATTTAAATCAGTACACCATGGGGGGGGGGGTTCTTTTATTTATTTTTTTAATTATTACTTAAAATATTACAAAGAGTAATTGGGACTTTTTTAAAACGCCGCAAGACGTGGGACAAATTGTTAAAAATCGGGACGGTCCCGCCAAAAGTGGGATGTCTGGTCACCTTACCTTAGGCACTCTCTTAGGAATTTAGAGAGGAAGGTCCGTCTTCTTCCATTTGCCTCAGTTTCCCCATCAGGGAAATGGGTGGAGAGTGACAGCCGCGCACAGGGCGGACAGAAGGACAGATTGAGATGGTGGTGGTGGTGGGGAGGTGTTATCACTGTTTGTTTTTTAGAGAAAGACCTCAGCTTGTATCACATACACTGGCGGCTTGTTTCATACAGGCTGTGCATGAAACGGCGGGTTTAGGAACAGGCAGAGATGCGAAACCCAGCCCCGGCTGGCAGTGTCCGGGGTGTGTTCCTCTGAGCCCGGGGACGGCCTCTCTACCGTGATGAGAGAGGGGGTCCCTCTGCCACGCGGGCTGCAGACAGACGAGTCCAGCAGCAGGAGGGGGCAGAGCCGGCAGGTGCAGGACACGGTGACACCTGCTGGGGGCAGTTGGACCGCTTCCCCGGGGTGGGGATTCTGGGTTCGCTCAGCTGCACGGACACAGGTGCGGTCGCCATGCTGCTGGATCAGACTGGGCCCTCCCTCGTGGCCAGCGACCGCGCAGAAGCCCACGCGTTCTCTTTTCCTCAGAGGAATGTCGGGTCCTCGCAATTCAAGACCATAGAGGACGACCTGGTGTCGGCCCTGGTCCGGTCGGGCTGTATTCCCGAGAACCACGGCGAGGACATGAGGAAGATGTCGTTCCAGCGGTGCGCCCGCACAGACAAGGTAGGCGGCGTATGGACTGGTTCCCAAGGTCCACGGGTCCCCTGCTGCGCCTCACCGTTCCACCGCCGTCGGCGTTGCACGGCCACCTCCCCAAGTGGCTGAGGGTCGCCTCCGAGCTGGGACTCTCTCTCCCACCTACACGACGTCATAAGCCGCGCGGCCCTCGCCCTCTTGGCACATAGTGCGTCGTTCTGGTACCCGATCGTTGCCTTCCTGTTCACTTCTAAAAGCAGGACTCCTCCGTGAGGAGATGGGACCTTTGCGTGGGCCCCCTGCCCACGCGGCCCCTCACCCCCGTGCTTCCTTTGCAGGGCGTGTCCGCAGCTGGGCAGGTCGTGTCCCTGAAGGTGTGGCTGATTGACGACATTTTAGAAAAGATCAACAGCCACCTCCCATCTCACATTCGCATCCTGGGTAAGCCTCGCAGCACCCGACCGCCGGGCTCACGCTGGGGTCTGTACAGGGCGCGCCTGACGAGCCCCGGCCCCGGCCCCTCGCCAGCCCTGGTCTGACAGACGCTGGGCCGTGTGCCCGCGGGCGTGGGGCGTGGGATGTGGGGGTCGGTGTCGGGACTTGCCCCTGCGTGGGCTGAGGTGCTAGGGCCCTTGGCGTGTCGGAAGCCTTTGTCCTCGTCGCCCCCCCAGGACTGAAGCGTGTCACGGGCCGCTTCAACTCCAAGAACAGGTGCGACGCGCGGACCTACGTGTACATGCTGCCCACGTTCGCCTTCGCGCACAAGGACCGAGATGCGCAGGACGAGACATACCGGCTGAACGCCGACACGCTGCGGCAGGTGAACCGGCTGCTGGCCTGCTACAAGGGCACCCACAACTTCCACAACTTCACCTCACAGAAGGGGCCCCGGGAGCCCAGCGCCCAGCGCTACATCCTGGACATGTTCTGCGAGGAGCCGTTTGAGCGCGACGGCATGGAGTTCGCGGTCATCAAGGTCAAGGGGCAGAGCTTCATGACGCACCAGATCCGGAAGATGGTGGGCCTGGTGGTGGCCATCGTCAAGGGCTACGCGCCCGAGGACGTGCTGGAGCGCAGCTGGGGCGAGGCCAAGGTGGACGTGCCCAAGGCGCCGGGGCTGGGCCTGGTCCTGGAGCGCGTGCACTTTGAGACGTACAACCGGCGCTTCGGCGGCGACGGGCTGCACGAGCCGCTGGACTGGGCGCGGGAGGAGGCGGAGGCCGCTGCCTTCAAGGAGCAGCACATCTACCCCACGATCATCAGCACCGAGCGCCACGAGCGGTCCATGGCCCAGTGGCTGAGCACCCTGCCCACGCACGACTTCAGCGCCACCGCCCACGCGGCAGCCAGCCCCGGTGCCAAGGTGCGGCTGGGGGCGGGGGCCGGGGGGCCGAGGGGGGGCATAGCTCTTCCAGGAGCTTGTCCAATGCTCACCCGTGTCTGTCGTTTATGGCTGAGCTTCTGATCCGCTGTGTGCTGGTGTCATCGTGCCCGTTGTACCCATGAGCAAGCTGAGGCACAGAGAGGTACATCATTCCCCCCAGGTCACACAGCAGCGGGAGAAACCAGGCTGGGGCAACATACCAGGTGGCTGGTGACCCTGAAACACTGTCTAGTGCTCACTCCACACTTGGTGACCCTCGGGGAGGGGCATGCGCTGCAGCGTCTTTCCGTTTGGGACGTGGCGGTGACTGGAGGACGCCTTTCTTGGGCTGGCAGCACTGGTCAGCTAGCACAAGCCCTCCCTTGCTGGTGCAGTGGCTGCTCCGAAGGTGACATCCCCCTGGCTCCCTGGGGGTATCTTCTCGTGACCTCGGTGTATCTGGAGACACATTGTCATCCTCCACACCTGGAGTTGTGAACTGTCCATGCAGGTAGGTAGGTGTACAGGGGCAGCAGGCAGGTGTCAGAGCAGCCTGTGGGCAGGTCAGGTAATGAATGGCAGCCCAGGCCAGGGAGGCAATAGGGATTGGTGGAGGCTGTAGCAAACCAGGAGCTTCTGTTCACCTGTAGGGGCAATGGCAGCTAGGCAGCAGCTAGGGGTGGCCACATTGGAGGTGGGCCTGGGGTTGGCAGAGCTGCTTGCATTTTTCCAAGAGAAATGAGAAAAATGCCAGAATTTTATGTGAACTCCCCTACTCTTGAAATGTTGATGTTTATTATTCACTAGAGTCCCACCTCCAACGTGGCCGGCAGTCCAGGACCCTTCGGAGGATGTCAGAGCAGGTTTTGGTCTGATCCCCACAGGCCAGGCTGAGGGACCCCACCGGTGCAGGAATCTGTGCACTGGGCCTCTAGTCTACATATAAGATCTTTGGTTAATCTCTTCCCACCCTCTCCCATCCCCCTTCCCTCTGAGATTCATCAGTCTGTTCCCTGTTTCCATGCCCGTGGTTTCTGCTCCTGCATTGAATGTCTGCCCCCTGGTAGTCAGTGTGTGTCATAGCGATCGGCTGGTCGCTTAGGCTTTTATATACATAGATTTTCCCAGGCGCAGTGAGGGCAGATGGAGCCTGTGTGCAGCTTTGGAACGGGGCTAGCCCATGCCCTCTGCTCAAGTCCCACTGACAGAGGCTGCTGCCCACTTGCCGTCTCCACACCCTGCGGAGGGGCCTGCACTGTCCAGTTTTGGAGAACCTGGTTTTATGTCCCCTGAGCCACTGCGTCCTCTGGGGATTTGGAGGAGGCCTGTAAAGACCCGCTGGGCTGAGAATAAATGCTGTGTCACTCCACGAAGGGCAGGTTGTCAGGTGGCTCAGGGTGCACTGCGTCGCTCCCTGCACAGGGAGGAAGCACCCACACCCCCACTCGGGCAGCCTGCTTCCCCACAGCTGCTCCTCTGCTCCTGCTCTGCAGGTCCCCAGCCCCCAGGAAGGCAGTGAAGAGGACGGAGACAGTGACTGAGGCGGGGACGCCCGTGGAGACACATGCACCAGGAGCCGCCACTGCTGCCATCGGCCGCATCCCTCCGTGGCCTCGCAACCTCAGGACCTCGACACCCACATCATTCTCAGTTTCCCTCAGGAGAACCTGCTGCCAGTACGTTTCAGCTCAGCGTGAACTCTACACTCAGCGTGTAAAGACACTATTTTTCTAAGAAAATGATTTTCTTATTAAATAAATACCAGCTTTGCTTAGTCACTCCTTTTCCTGTTTTGGTTCTTGCTGCTGCGTTCACTGTGTGCTGCCTTGGGACGGGCGACGAGCGAGTGTGCGGACCCGACGGGCTCTGGTGGCTACCGCGTTGAGACCCAGCAGGCAGTGGAGCAGGGGTTCTTCCCAGGACGCGGCCTCGAGCCCCCAGGACGGGGCTTGGCTGCGTGTCGTGGAAGCCTGGCAGGTGGCAGCTGGGCCCAGCACGGCGGCCCCCTGGGCTGGAGGAGGGCCTTTTCTCGGTCCCGCTGGCCCTCTTCAGCACCTGGCCTTCGTCCTGGTGACGTCCGCTTGGTCACAGCCGTCCGTGGTGTAGGCAGGAGGGGTTAGGCAGGAGGAAGGGGGACATCACTGGCCATATCCCTTCGCGAGGTTTCCCCGCAGGCCCACCAGCCACTACCATCCCTCTCTGGCCAGAGGCTTATCATGTGGTCACATTTAGCTGCAAGGGAGGCTGGACAATGCCTTTTATGAAGCAGGGCTCAGTGCCAACCCCGAAGAAAGTGACCTGTTAGTGAAGAAGAGGTGGGCGGCAAGTCTGCTGAAGACGCTGTGAGAGGGCTTCCGGTGGGGACGCGTGGTGTGTGTGCATGGGCACAGGTGTGCATGCATGTGTGATGTGTGAGCACAGGTGATAACATGATGCGTGCATGCTTATGATGTGGCGGGCGCCCATATGTGTGTGCGTGCACGCACAACGGGGTTAGGCAGATACCTTCAAGGGACTTCCCAGCTTGTGCATTTGCATGATTTCAAATGACTGCATCTCCCAGGACTGGTGGGCCCCGCCTCTTTCTCAGTAGGTGGGCTGCGCCCCCCCTTTATCAGCCAATAGAAGCCCTGGATGGAACCCCCCACCTTCCTGAATCCTGCTCCAAGCCTACTCACTCTCCTTCCCCCTTCCCCATGTTGCAGAAGCCACCATCTTGCCTGACACAAATGCCTCAGACCCCACCATCACTTCCCGCAACCCCGTTAAATTTCCTTTTTCTTACCTTTAATATCTCTATTGCAGCATCAGCACTCACAAACGTGAAGTCACTTCCGTTATCCAACATATTCACCCCCTTCCTACTGCCCCTCTCAAGTCCCTTTTATAGCCAAGTTTTCATCTAAAAGTTTTCAGGTGTGTCGTATCAGAGAGGGCTTGTGCACCTGCATTTTGCTGAAGAGTTGATCGCTTTAGCCTGCATTTCTTTTCTTAAATAAAATTTCAATTGGAATAATAAAACTCATTCTTGCAAAGTGCACAATTCAGTATTTTAAAAACGTGTTTATTTATTGATTTCGGAGAGGAAGAGAAAAGGAGGGAGAGAAAACATCAACGATTCTCTGGCTGCCTCTTGCACATCCCCCACTGGGGATGGAGCCCACAACCCGGGCGTATGCCCTGAGCAGGAGTCAAACCCTGGACCCTCTTCAGTCTGCAGGCTGATGACCTATCCATTGAGCCACACCGGCTAGGGCTCACTGTGGTTTTCTGTTTGCATTTCTCCAACCCCTGATGATGCTGAGCATCTTCCCAGGTCCTTACAAGATCCTTTCTTTTGCGGCGTGTGTGCGGGTCCTTTGCCCGTTCAGAAGGAACCTGTCTTTTAACCGAGCTGGCAGTTCTTCATCCCGGATACAAGCGCCTTATCCGGGACATGAATGCTTTGCAAAAGAAGCGCCCGAGTTTTGAATTCTGCTGACGTTCCATGTGTCTGTTTTCTTCTTTTGTGACTTCGGTTTTGGGAGTCACGTCTAAGAAACCAGAGTTGTGAGGCTGGACCCCTGCGTTCTGCAGCGTCAGCACTTACACGCCGGCCTCGGATGCACTGCGAGGTCGCCTTTGCAAGTGCAGTGAGGTCGGGGTCCGGCGTCAAGGCTCCACGGGCGGGCGCCCCCGTCCCCGCCTCTTGGGTTGAGGAGGAGCCCAGGGATCCTGGAAGGTGGCGCCCTTTGCTCCCTTCCCCCTCTGCCCTCGCGGAACTCCCCTCCCAGGTCGCAGGCTCTCGGCGAAGAAGTCGCTTCCATTGCGGCTGCGCGGCTGGGCGGCTGGGCTTGGTCCGCCGCCGGCCCGTCGGCCCCCGCCACGCCGGGCCTCTCTAGCCCGCCCGGCCGTCTCGACACCTCCCGCCCGTTGACGTCACGACGGCCGCCAGCGCGCAGCTGCGGCACGGGCGCGCGTCCCTTCCGGCTCGCCGTAGCAGGCGCGCCGCCGCTATTTCCGCCCGGGGCCCCGGATGCTCCGATCCGATCCGATCCGAGCGGCGCTGCCTCTACTTCAGCCGCCGCCTGCTCCCGGCTCCCGACGCCAGTCCGACGCGGCCGGGGCGCCGCCCAGGCCCCGGGTATGTGGCGGGGCGCGGGCGGAGAGGTTCTGGGGGCCTGCGCCGGGGGGCCGGTCGCGGCCGTCTCCCCCGGGTATCGCGCTGAGAGCAGGCCGCGCCGCCGCCGCCGCCAGTGGGCGGGGTCTGTGCGCGGGCCGGACTCGGGTGGGCGGTGAGGGGGAGGGGTCGCGCGGCCTCCGCCCCCTTCCTTTCCCGCCCGCCGCCTCCCTGCAGCCCCTCAGGGCGCGCGTGGGGGTGACGGGTGGGCTGGGCGCGGAGACGCGGCCGCCGGGACGGGAGCGCGGGGCGGGGCGGCTCTGCACACCTGACGCGGGCCGGGCCGGGGGTCCGAGGGGCGCTCTGCGCCGTCCTCACGCCGCGTCACCGGAGCCCGGCGCGGGCCCGGCGCTTTTATGTTGTTGGGACCTCGGGCTTCAGTGCCCAAGCCCTTCCTGGGGCAAGTGGGTGCGCGTCCCCACGCGTGGGCCCCGCGCGCGGCCTTCCCGCCCGCCCAGGTGCGGCACAGGTGCAGAGGGAGTCGAGTGTGAAACCTGTGCGCGTCCCCCGGCTGCCGTCCGGCCCGGGGCGGGGTGGGGTGCGGGGTCTCGGCGCTCCCTGCCGCAGCCCCCCGCAGGCCTCGGCGCCGGCGTCCCCGCGTCGCAGCGGGACTTCCGCAGGCAGTACCTGCGCCCCGGCCGCGAGGTGCACGTCGCCCTGTTTAGTTTGCGATGAGGCTTAGACGTGGGTGCACAGGGAAGGGTCTTCGTAGCTTTTTTTTTTTTTTTTTTTTTTTTTTTTTTAGTGGCACCAATAGCATTAACTTGCTCTCTGAGTGGCTGGGGGAAATGGAACCGTGTGTTTTAAAATGAGAAAAGTCGTTCCACCACCCAAAGACACGCACAACAATTTCCTTTTGGTCCCCTGTTCGACCCGTGAGTTCCTGTTCCTCTCCCCCGTCCCCCTTCCGCGCGTGTAATTGCACCTGTGCATGCAGTTCTGCTGCTCGTAGAAAGCATCGGCCGGCTCCCGCCGCGCTCCTGGTTTAACCGCCGTGCTGGACCCGCCCCTTCTTGCCTTCTCCAGCTTCAGGTTGCTTTCTCCCCACACTCTCCTCCACCCTCCCTAGGTGGCCGCTTCCTTTCGTACCAGAGCGCGGCGGGGAGGGAGAGCTCGGGAGGGATCTGTTCCACTTACTCATGTGTTCGTGGGCTGCTCCCTGTGCTCGCCCTGACCAGGAGCGCACCTGCATCGCGCGCGCGTTTGTGTGTGTAGAATTCTGAAAATTCTAACAGATATGTAATTTCCACAATAGGATTCAAAACGGTTGTTTGATCCCAAACAATTTACACGTGGGGCCACTCTGTAGCCAGCCCCTCCCCCAGCCCTGGGCGCCTGTCGACCTCTGTGTTTCCGGGGTGCCCGCTGGAGGGGCTGCGGCTGGAGGGGCTGCGTGGACGCAGCCTTGGAGTCTGGCCGCAGCCGGGAGGGTTGGTTCCTTCCTGCTGTTGGTCGTGTCCCCTGGTGTGGAGGGGCCGGGACTTGTGTGCCTTCGTGGATAGTTCACATTGGGTGACGCTCACAGGGCGCAGAGGATGGCAGAGCTCCTCTTTGCTTTCTCCCTGCTCTTGACTTTGTCCGGGAACTCACCGACGTGGTGTGTGTTTGCCCAGGTTGCTTTCTGTACATGAGACCCTGCGTTCTCCGCAAAGACTCCCACAAGAGGGAGAACCTTGGTGCCTGGGAGGCGGGTGAAAATGCCTTCCGTAGGACAGTGGTTTGTGGTCCCCAAGGCGTGCCGGGACCTCAGCAGACATGCAGTGCAGCTGTGGTGTCAGCAGTTCATGGGCCACGACTCGGAGGGAGACACCTGCCCAGGCTCCGTGAGGCGGTGGCAGACGGGCGAGAAACAGCGGGGTGACGAATCGGGGCTGCATGGTGGCTCGGTGCCCTCGTTTTGGCCGCTGCTGCCGCGCTGAGGCAGATTCCCGCTGTCCAGTTCAGGGGCTCTGGTCCATCAGGCTAGGGACCGGCCAGCATCGCCACGAATCTGGCGTCGTGGGCTGTTCAGTTCAGGGGACCCTGACCTCCCTGAGCTGGGCTTCCCACTACAGCCACTCCCAGGGCAGTAACGCGCGGTGTAATGATCCTACGTGGTCGTCAACCTCGGTGTAGCCCAGTTTGTGTCGTTTGGAATTTATATGTTTTAGGAACCGGTATGGGACCTTCATGCTCGGGAGAAGGACGGGACGTTTGTTTCTGCCCTTCATTTGTGGAGCCGCTTCTGGTGTTACCATGTAATACAGACAGTATTTTTCCTGTAATGTTTTACAGTGAGAATTTTGAAGATACTTAGACATTGAAAGCATGTTGCCTGCCGCCTGTACACCCACCACCTAGTTCCTGCGATGGAAGGTTTCCTGTTCCTGTTCTATCACACACCCATCCGTCCGCCTGTCCTTCCCCTTCTCACACGAAGGCCGTGTCCAAGCACAGTTTCCTGCGCTGCGCTTCCCACACTCACTGCATGTTCTGGAGGCGGCTCTCCGCCGGCTCGTGGCGCCCACCTTGCCTGTCGCCTGTTGCAGGGCTCCAGCTGAATGGGAGGGACCACAGTGGAGTCGGCCGGCCTGCAGTCCGGACCCCTCTTCACTTCCAACATTTTTGCATTTGCAAATAATGCCCTAGTGAATGCCCTGGGTGCTTGCGTGTTTTCATGTTGCAGGTGGCTGTCGGGGTGCGTTTGTGGTGGGACTGCCAGGTCCAAGGAGCAGAGCCTGTGCAGTTGTTGGGTGGGCGAGGCCCGCCGGTTCGTCCTGTTCAGAGGCTGCAGCTTCTCACCAGGAGTGTGTTGTCCAGCTTCCGCCTTTCTGTCAGTCTGATAGGTGAGAACTGCTGTTTCAGCTGCGTTTCAATTTGCGTTTCTTTTATTACGAGTGACGGGTTTGCAAGTAGATGTGCTTGAAAAATTTAGCTTCAAGTCTTCTCTTGGGGTTGCACTGCCTTACTGTGTGTTGTTTTTGTCACAGGAAATCCCATTTTATAAAGACAGGCTGCGAGTGAGTGGACTCAGACATCGAGTTTGTTACTTGTAGAGAAATGCTCAGAGCAGTTTGGTGGATTGTGATCTGAGACAGGAAGGCCACGCCTGGTCCTGGTTTTTTGCAGCCTGATGTCTCTGACCTGATCCTCGCCTCCTCCCGGGCAGTACTGCCCCTTGAAATCATGAGCTGCAGGGTCCGATCGAGCTTGTACTGATGGACTTGAAAGCGAGAGACAGCCAGTAAGAATAAAAGGTGTGTTGCCATTGGTGGCGGCTTTGCTCTGCATGGGGTGCCTCTGCCACGTTTTTGGGAAACGTTATTTAGGTAAGCAGGGATTTGATTCCCGGTCAGGGCACCTGCTTGCATTGTGGGCTCAATCCCCAGTGTGGGGCTGTGCAGGAGGCAGCCAATCACGTTTCTCTCAAAATCAAATGAAAAATCTTTTTTAAAAAGGAGAAAAAAAAAAGATCAGGATCCAGAACTTGTATCGAAAGCAACGGCACACCTGAGAGTCCCGCACACGCTGTGCCCGCCCGTGCCCACCACATTGCTGGGCTTTCTGCTTGAGGGCGGCGGTGGGCGTGGGCTTCTGATGGCAGTGAGGCTGTTGCTCGCTGGGTCCTGGCTGCCTCCTTAGATGCACTTGCTGCTGCTTGCCCATGACCTTGAGACTGTCTGCCGAGAGAGCCACCAGGACGCAGTGCCTTCTCTGAGGGTTACCCTGAGCTTTGCTTGTGTAGCCGTCGCCCACAGCTTTGGATTTCACACAGGGTTTGGTGCTGAGAGCATTCATATATACGTGCATTGCACCTTTGCGAGTTGTTTAACTTTTCCTTGTGCATTTTCTCTGATAAGCAGCGGTGCCTTGACCATGAAATGGTGTTTTTGCTTGTGGAGGGGGGGGAGCGAGTGTCCCTGTAACTAGGAAGCCCTGAATGCCGAGTGTTTGGAATGTGGGAAGGAGCCATTCGTGAGCCCGTGACCCAGCGCTGTCGGGACACATGGCCCTGCTTCCGTCAGACCTAGGCTCCAGCCGTGTCGGACGCGGGAACATTGTCCCTCCTCAGCTCAGAGGTTCCCGCTCCACCCTCGACGCCCCGTCCTGAAGGCTGAGCTTTCTCAGGGGTCCCTTCACTCTCCACCCCGCTCCCTAGCCATTGGCACCGAGGAGCGTGGGCCTGGAAGCCCTTGGGGAGCTGGGGCATCCGTTCCCAGAGAGCCCAGGACACGGTGGCCTCTCCGGCTGCTCCTTGGGCAGCCCCTCCCGCTCTCACAGAGGACGCTCGGCGTGAGCGCCTCCAGGCTTTGGCCTGGCTCCTGTGACAGGCTGGACCCCTCCCGCAGGAGCGT
This sequence comes from Murina feae, assembly GCA_004026665.1. Classification (NCBI taxonomy): domain Eukaryota; kingdom Metazoa; phylum Chordata; class Mammalia; order Chiroptera; family Vespertilionidae; genus Murina; species Murina feae. Next base: position 79,241 of record PVJC01000895.1, on the reverse strand, counting down.
GGGGTGTAATGTCATGGGGACTCTGTGTTGGGGCTTGGTTAACAGTGTAGCTGTGAGGTAGCTCAGGTGTTCATGGGAACTGCTATCTGGTGAGGGATTTGGCTGCGGTTCTGGTGTTGAGGGGTTGTGTGTACAGCCCACCCTTGCACAGGGCGGGACAGGCACCCCATCCCCAGATGATGAAGTACAGAAAGGCCCTGAGCTGGGAGGCGCGTCGGGGAAGAACCCGCTGGTCATGGACCAGCATTGAGGTCACAGTCTGCTTGGCTTGAGCAGGTGATGCTTGTTACCTTCCAGTAGCTAGTTGGCATTCCCCACCTCGTGCCAGGCCGTGAGGGGGCCAGTCCCTCTTGTGTGTTGAAGGAGACCTTCTGTAGTGTCATGGGTCCACGTGAATTAAGACTGTCCTTTGCACCAGTTCCCGGTGGGACAGACGTTCACATATCTTCAGTGCTGCTGACCAGTCTCGTAATAAGGGGTGATCAGACGGTTATATTTGCCTTTAAGTAACTTGATTTCAACTTTGATTTTTCAGGAGAACATTAAGTTGGATAAAAAAGGGGGGCGATAATGCACCACGGCAGCGGCCCTCCGAATGTCCAGCACCAGCTGCAGAGGTCCCGGGCCTTCCCCAGCAGCGAAGAAGAGCAGCAGGCCCACCCAAACCCACCCCCATCCCCCGCCACGCCTTTTGCACCCTCGGCCAGCCCATCCGCACCCCAGTCGCCTGGGTACCAGGTTCAGCAGCTCATGAGCAGGAGTCCCGTGGCTGGGCCGAACGTGAACCTCGCCCTGCAGAATGTGGGGCCTGTGGTGGCAGGAAACACCCCACTCACGCTGGCCCCGCTGCCGCTCCCCAGCCCCACCTCTCCGGGCTTCCAGTTCAGTGCCCAGCCGAGGCGCTTTGAGCACGGATCGCCGTCCTACATCCAGGTCACCTCACCGCTGTCCCAGCAGGTGCAGACCCAGAGCCCCACCCAGCCCAGCCCTGGGCCGGGGCCAGGCTTACAAAATGTGCGGGCAGGCGCGCCCGGGCCTGGCCTGGGCCTGTGCAGCAGCAGCCCCACTGGGGGCTTCGTGGATGCCAGTGTGCTGGTGAGGCAGATCAGCTTGAGCCCGTCCGCGGGGGGGCACTTCGTGTTCCAAGAGGGCTCGGGCCTCGCCCAGATGGCCCAGGGAGCCCCAGTCCCACTGCAGCATGCGGGGACTCCCATTGCGATGCGAGAACGGAGACTGTCCCAGCCCCATGGGCAGCCCGGGGGGACCGTGCACCACCTGGGACCCCAGAGCCCCGCGGCCTCGGGCGGAGCTGGCCTGCCGCCCTTGGCCAGCCCCGGCCACATCACCACCGCCAGCCTGCCACCCCAGATCAGCAGCATCATCCAGGGGCAGCTGGTCCAGCAGCAGCAGCAGCAGCAGCAGGTGCTGCAGGGGCCACCGCTGACCCGGCCTCTGCTGTCCGGGGTTGGGGGAGCTTCTGCGTTTGGGATGACATCCCCGCCGCCCCCCAGCAGCCCTTCCAGAACCTCGGTGCCCCCGGGCCTCTCCAGCCTACCCCTCTCGTGCTCGGGGAGCAGGAAGACACCCAAGAAGCTGGAGGAGATCCCCCCAGCCTCCCCGGAGCTGGCCCAGATGCGGAAGCAGTGCCTGGACTCTCACCTCCGGGAGATGGACGCTCTGAGGGAGGCCTTCAAGGAATACCTGATCGAGCTGTTCTTCCTGCAACACCTGCAAGGGAACATGATGGACTTCCTGGCTTTCAGGAAGAAGCACTACGCCCCGTTGCAAGCTTATCTTAGGCAGAATGACCTGGACCTGGAAGAGGAGGAGGAGGAGGAAGAGGAGGAGGAAGAAAAGTCTGAGGTTATCAATGATGAGGTGAGAAACAGCAGTTTAATAATTAGAGGACAGCGCTGCGCAGGTGTGAGTCTAGGCAGCTGTGAACACAAAAGAACCCGTGAGCCCGGGGTGCTCCTCAGACGTGGTTTCATAAGGATTTGACCCAGGAGTAACATGGAAGGTGGATTTTGCTGTTTCTTCGCAGGAGGGAAGAGCTGCCCTAATAGTTGGGGGGCAGGGGCAGACCAGGTGCCTTCATTGAGAGCAAAGACTCCGCCCCGGATGGAGAGCTGACCTGTGGGCTGCAGCCTGTGCCCCTGGCCTGCGGGGGGGTGCACGCCTTGGGCTAGTTGCCCAATTTTCACATTTTACTGAAATAGGTCCCCCCATTGAATCATCATGAATGTGGATTTTAAACAAGGGGTTTAAATAAATGTAAATAATGATACGGTATTTTCATGATTGAAATAAGTTACTATGGCAAAAACCAATTTTTAGATGTAGTCTTAGCTTTGAGATCATATTTTAAATTCACTCTTTTATAAATACCTATGAAGGATATTGAAGATGGCATCTTTTTTTAAACAGTGAAAACTTTGGGTGCCTGGAATGGGTGCTTCATAAATGCCCAAATTGAGATTTCTTGATACCATTGTGATTCCAACCCATTTGTCTGCACTTCCTGAGAAAGAAGCGAATCCCAGCAGCGAGCGTGAGGGGCTGGTGTGCGCTGTACGCGTGCCTTTGTGTTGTGTAGTGTGTAATGTGTTGGTGCAGCTGACTTTGTTCAGGAGACGGCTGAAATACCCGAGTCTTTGTCACTCTTCTCCTGCAAAGAAATCGGCCTTTGGTGAGCAAAACTGGTCTCTTTGCTCAGTCGTCCTCATCGATATTTATGGGCGTATCTGTGTGGCTTTGCCATTTTGTGTTTTCTTTAACACCCTTTCCAGGATGGACCACTTTTATTTTCCAAATGGTTACATGATTATTTTGAGGATTTCACCTCTGAAATAGTGAAATTCAGTTATGTTTATGTTTGTACACCAGTGTTGTCTGTAGGGTAGGTGCCCTTATCTGAGCTTATGAGAAGAAAGTCCCTTTTTATAACTTCCTCTCCATTCTGACCTCCACGTGGTGGCTGATGGAGTGGCTGCAGTGCAGACTGCCTGGAAGGGGTCCGAGCTTTGCTATTGGACCACCTGCCGTCCCCACTTCTAGAATGTGCAGTTGTGCAGCCTCAGGATGTTGCACCTGTGATTCAAATTGGAGTTCCTGCAGGATTTGCCGTTGAGTTAGGTTGCTATGTTATCATCTGTCATAAATTAATTCATTGTCCTTTTGCAGAATTGGATGCCAAAACATTCTATTTTTAAACACCAAACATCAGTGAGCCGTCAGCAATAAAATTCTAACAAAATTTTGAGCAGTCTTAAAAATCATGTTGCCTTTTTTTCTCAAAATATTTCCTCTCAGGTAAAGGTTGTGACAGGAAAGGATGGGCAGACTGGTACTCCCGTTGCTATAGCAACCCAGCTTCCGCCAAATGTTTCTGCTGCTTTTTCATCCCAGCAGCAACCATTTCAGGTACTTGTCAATGGTTCTCAAATGTAGCCTCATCCCAAACTTTCCCTTCATCCAGGTATTTGAACCTTCAATTACTATTTGCTCTTAGCATTTTTTTCCAGAGCCCATTCCTTATTTTTAAAAATGAAGAAGACTTCCTGTATGTAGAACTCTAAAATTACGTTGCATGAGTGAACGACAGTCCAGTGCACTGTTTCTGTGTTGCTCTGTGCTGCAGTCGTAGCTGTCGTGTGCATGTCCTCTGCCCCTCAGCCTGTCCGTGTGCCAGGACTCCGTGTGCTCTGTCTCATGTGGGCTCTTTCTGTGTCTTCTCTGTATTTTCGAGAACAGTGCAAAACAGAAACAAGAAAAGGAAGATTCAAGCAGATGATAACTTGATGTTTTCTTAGCTGGAAGACACACTGAGGCGAAAGCTCCGAAATCAGGGCCTCGGGCTTCTAAATGGGTGTTAGTGACTGCAAACTGATCATTAAAATTTTTGGAAATTAAATTACTTAGTGCTCCAGTAACAGTGCTAAGAATCTAAAAGCATAAGTTTGATTCTAGTAATTTTGGAATGGATTGTGCTGGGTTCTGAAAGCAGTTTCATCTTTGTGGTGATAAGTCTCTTAAATTTTTAATTTTTTTAAATAAATTTTTTATTTCTCAGCTACATTGACATATAATATTATATTACTTCCAGGTGTGTAACAGCGACTAGACACTTGTGTAACTTACAGAGAGATCAACCCATACATCTAGTACCCATCTGGTACACCATACATAGTTATTTTAATATTTTTAATTTTGATATGATTTCAAACATAGGTAGAAGTTGCTGTAGCTGTACAAAGAGCTCCCCTTATAGTCCTTACCCAAATCCACCAGTTAACTTTTTGCCCCATTTGCATTACTCTCGTTTTCTCTCTCATATTTGCACACACACATTTCCCCCTGAGCTATTTGAGACACCCCCTGTGCACTCTGATCCCTAAATCCTTCAGCAGGTCCCGGGTGAGAATGACCTTCAGGTCAGCACATGGTGCGTGATGCCATCCGGCAGCGAGGCCACAGCTCGGACAGATGTCTCCTCTCCGATGATGTCCTCTGTAGTTTTTCCCTTGGTCTGGGGTCTTTGGTCTTCCTTCATCTGGGCCAGCCCCTCGGTCTTTCGGGGCCGTGGCATTTTTGAGAAGGCCAGCCATTTATTTTGTGTGTGTCCTGTGACGTGGGCTTGTCGGATGTTTCTTGTGCCTGATGTGGGTCATGCGGTTCTGAAGGGAAACCACAGAAGGGACAATGTGTCCAGCTCCGAGTGCCACATGAGAAAGCCATGAGGCCAGCTGTCCTTCCCTGGCCCCTGAGGCTTCTCCACTGGAAGGTTATTACTTTTCTTTGGGTGAACGATAAGTAATTAGGGGAAGATCGTTAAGACCATATGAATATCTAAAATCTCATTAAACTCTGCACCACCGATTCCAGCATCTATCACATCTATTGACGAGTCCTGCCAGAGTCCGTGGTCACCTCACAGATTGCAGAATGGGTTTTCTTTCCAATTCCATTATTCCTTTTACGTTTGTCAGTTGGCATTCTGCAATAATGACAAACTTTCTTTTCAGTTGATGTGTTTTATACGTGGATTCTCACCTTCCTCAGTGGGTTGTAACGTGTCACGAACGGTGTTTGTGTATTTGTTCATTTGCACTGATTAGCTCAGCAGAATTGTCTCTTTTTGGTCTGTAGTTCCATGAGTTTTGACCAACACAGGAAGCTGTGTGATGGCCATTACAGTTAAGAGCAGGAATTCCATCGTCCCCCGGAGTGCTCCCTCGTGTGTCTCTGTGTGATCGTCTCGCCCTGCCTTACCCTTTGTCTGCCCCGCTGTGATTTTGCCTTTTCCAGATGAGGTGTAAGTGGAGTCGTACCGTCTGTTGCCTTTCATCTGGCTGCTTGCAGTTGGCGCAGCACACTGGAGAGTCACCCACATGGTTGTGTTTCTGCTGTGCTAAGTGATAAAATTAGGGGTAAAGTTGCAGTGAATGTCCAGACTGTTTTTCATGTGAACTGAGGCCTTTGTTTGGGTAGCTCCCTAGGGGACAGATGGCTGGGCTGTTTGGTAAGTGTATGTACGGTCAGCTCCACAGCAGACTGCCCACCTTTTCCACAGGGGTGGTTCCCTTCCTCACCTCCCAGTGCTCCGAAGGTCAGCTTGCTTTTGTGGTCACCCTGATACTGTTGTAGTGGTTTTAATTTGTGCGCCTCTAAAGGCGAATGGCGATGAACGTGTTCCCGTGTGTTCATTTGCCGTGTGTGTGTCTTCTTCGGAAAGCATCTGTTCTTCCTTTCGCCCATCTTTTTCATTGAGTCATTTGGTTTATTGTTACACATGAGGTTCTTTGTGTATTCTGGATATGTTTTTTGTCAGATATAGATTTGCAGTTTTTTTCATTCATATCTTTTTCTTTTATACTATTTTCACAGAGTACAGTTTTACATTTTGATGTCTTTTTCAATTTTTTTCTTTTATGGATTGTGCTTTTGACATCATATCTAACAACTGTTCAATCCAAGTTTTGCCTGTGTTTTCTTCTGGAAGGTGTGCAGGTTCATGCCTTACATTTTGGTCCCATTTTGATTGAAGTTTTGTATAACGTGGCATAACTTCATGTCTTTGCATATCAATATCCAGTTGGCCCAGTGCCCTTCCTTCAAAAGAACGTCCTGTGTGTGTCTAATCAATGGCACGTGTGCAGAATCAGCTGGTCCTGTGTGTGTGTCTAATCAACTGCACGTGTGCAGAGTCAGCTGGCTCTGTGTGTGTCTAATCGATTGCACGTGTGCAGAATCAGCTGGTGCTCTGTGTGTGTCTAATTGATGGCACGTGTGCAGAGTCAGCTGGCTCTGTGTGTCTAATCGATGGCACGTGTGCAGAGTCAGCTGGTCCTGTGTGTGTCTAATCGACTGCACGTGTGCAGAATCAGCTGGTCCTGTGTGTGTCTAATCGATGGCACGTGTCAGAATCAGCTGGCTCTGTGTGTCTAATCGATGGCACGTGTGCAGAATCAGCTGGCTCTGTGTGTGTCTAATTGATGGCACGTGTGCAGAATCAGCTGGCTCTGTGTGTGTCTAATTGATGGCACGTGTCAGAATCAGCTGGCTCTGTGTGTCTAATCGATGGCACGTGTGCAGAATCAGCTGGCTCTGTGTGTCTAATTGATGGCACGTGTGCAGAATCAGCTGGTCCTGTGTGTGTCTAACAATGGCATGTGTGCAGAATCAGCTGGCTCTGTGTGTCTAATCGATGGCACGTGTGCAGAATCAGCTGGCTCTGTGTGTGTCTAATTGATGGCACGTGTGCAGAATCAGCTGGCTCTGTGTGTGTCTAATCGATGGCACGTGTGCAGAATCAGCTGGCTCTGTGTGTGAGCCTTTTCTTAGACTCTCCCCTTCCATTCATCTGTGTCTGCCCTTTTACTAGTGTCATGCTCTCCTTCCTGTGGCAGCTTTTCAGTAAGTCTTGGAATCAGACAGTATGGCTCTTATCAACTTGGCTCTTATCTTTTCTCTTTTTTTGTTAAGATTTAAAAATTTTTTTTAGAGAGATAGGGAGGGAGAGGGAGAAAGAGAAACATCTATGCACACACAAGAGCAACACATCGATCAGCTGACTCCGACACACTGCCTGCCGGTGATGGAGCTCACAGCCCTGATCGGGAACTGATTCAGGGACGCCTTGGTGCATGGGACAGTGCCCAACCCCCTGAGCCACACTGTCCCGGTGGCGACTTTGTTCTTTTTAAAAACCCTTTCTCATTCTGATAGCTACACAGCATCCTGCCAGGGTTTTGACGGGGATTACATTGAGTCCACCGTCCAGTTTGGGAAGAAGTAATGTCTTGACCATATTGCATCTTCCAGTTCAGCAATATGGCACACCTCTCCATTTATCATGGCCCTCTTTGTTTTCTTTCCTCAATGGTTTGTAGTGTCCACATCCCAATTCTATATGTGTTTGGTTATCTTTAAACCCCAGTATTCCTGTTTGTGGAATTGTAACTGGTAGTTAAATCTTTAAAATGTTGTTCATTGCAAATAGAGTGTCTCAAAAAAATGTGTGCACACTTGAACAGCTGACAGCTCAAGTTTGGGAGTGAAATATATTTTAATAAATGCTGCCTTTGTAATTCGAAGTGTCTGTATACTTTTTTTTTGGGACATTCTATATATAGGAATACAATTTATTATTTGAACCTGTATTCTGCAACTGTGCTAAACTCGAATTATTCATTTCAGGAGCTTTTTTGGTAGATTCCGTAATACATTCAACAGAGAGAATCCTGTCTGCAAAGAAAGCAGGTCTTATTTTTTCTTTTCCTATCTATATGTTTACTTCTTTCTCTTGCCTTATTGCACGGGCAAGACAGACTAGGAGTGGTGAGAACAGACGCTCTTCCTTCTTCCCAGTCTCGGTGGGAAAGCATTTAGTCTTTGACCATTAGGTCTGTCTGATGTTGTAGGTTAAGGAAATCCCTCTAATTATATTATTTATCATGAATGGATGTTGAATTTTGTCAAATGCAATTTCTGCGTCTATTCCCATGACCTTGTGATGTTTTTCTTCTTTGGTCTATAAATATGGTGAATCATGGGTATTGGGGTGTAGTTTATAAGCAGGAGTGGACACAACTTAGGTGTGACAAGTGCCCATGAAACCCACATGCCTTTCAAGATGTCCACTTAGGTCACATCCCCTCGTGCCCCCTGCTAAGCATCTGCTGCTCAGGCCCCTCCACTGTACTTGATGCCCAAATTATCTGTCATTTGGCCGTTTGGAGCCCCTCCAAGCTGGCTCTCGTGCACTTCTGACACCCCTTCTCCGAGATGCTCTCAGAGCACTTTTCCTGTGAGCGCTTCCTTTCTGGTACAAGATGTTTAGGCCTGTTGGGCACATTCCTTTCTGCAGCACAGAACTCAGGCATCGCTCTCAGGAGCCTGCTTCCTGTTGGACAAAACTCACTTGAACCCAGTGCTTACGTGCCTCTTGTGCGTTTGGTACAGTTAAAGATGAGATTTGTTATTTTGGAGACTCAGAATTGACTCATGGGCACCGTTACTGCGAGTGCATAGAGGAGTGTGTGGACCGCACTGGTAGGTACTTGCACTGGAACAGAGGGGCCATGGACGTAAGGAGGGCCTGCAGGCTGGTGAAGATGATGTGCGGTCTTCACAGCGACTCACTGTCACATGCACCAGATTGCCGCAAACGACTGTGATCAGTGGGATTCTCACCACTTCCGATGGGAGTGAGTGTGGAGGAGGTGAGCGTGGGCAACCCTTTGACCAGCAGAAGCTCTAAGGTTACTCTCAGTGTGTGCACCAGAAAGCCTTGTCTGTACAAGCCCCAAACTGGAAAGACCCGAAATGTCCACCGCCAGCAACACAGACCAGCGATCATGCACCCTCGACAGAGGAATGCTGATGGGAGTCATCAGTCACAGCATGGGTTGCTGCGAGGGCTGGTCTCAGCAGTACCTGGTGTCACCCGTGGGCAGAGGAAGGGCTTCCAGGAGAAGACGGGTGCAGACTTTCTTCAGGGAAATTCACTAGGAAGTAGGACCAGCAGAAGCCGTGTGGCGCTAGCGCTGCAGGTGAGGGGAAATGTCCTGGTCAAGCAGCAGCACCTGCCTGGGTGGTCAAGGGCACCCTCACACTCCGCATCTCCCAGGCACAGTCGCAAGTGGTTCTTAAGCCTGGTGACGGCTCCGTGGGTGATCCCTGTAATACTGTTTTCAACTGTGCATCAGGTTTTCCAATTTCTTCCTCAACATTTTACTACAAAAAATATTGAACAGAGAGAAAAGTTGGAGTCTTCAGTGAACCTCCACATTCCACCATTTAAATTCTGATTAACTTCACTATGCTTTAAAAATTGCATACATATGTTAATTTCTTTTGTGCATAGGATGTCGTCCTATATCATAAAAGCCTAATATGCTAAGTGCCCGGTAAGCCAATCAAAGTGCACGCTAATGACACGCTAAGGCCGCTCAGCTGCTCGCCATGACGTGTACTGGCCACCGGAGGCAGACACCCCCACTGGTAGGTTAGCTCGCTGCTGGGGCCTGGCCAATCGGGACTGAGCCAGACGGGCCAGACACGCCCTGGAGCCCTCCCGGGTCCCTCTCCACCTTGATCGATCAACCAATTGATTGTGCACTGGTCGGGGTCCTCGGCTTGGTCTGTGCCCTCTCACAATCCAGGACCCCTTGGGGGATGTTGGAAAGCCAGCGTTGGCCCCATCCTGCAGGCCAGGCCGAGGGACGAATTCGTGACTGGGCCTCTAGTGGTTCATAGTACATACTTAAGGCACAAAGGAATACCAAGAAATCTGCCTCTTGTCTTGTACGTTTCTCAGGCAAACACGAGTGGATTTCAAAGGAAATGCAAAAGGGAAGTCTCTCAGAAAAGAGTTGAAATGAGAAACAGCCTTTGTTTTTTTTCTTTGGAAGAAATCTCAGCATGAGTTTTCTTATTTACAACCAGTTGTAGATTTTTTATGTTGACCAATGTACATTGATTAATGAAACTAGAAATAAATGTAAAGTTCCCTGTATTTCATATGTATTGATTTCTGTCTGATCCCATAGAAATTCGAGGGTATTGTTGAGTGCAGAGGTGTTGTATATAAAGCAATACATGCACTCATGTTTGTTTATGAAAAGAATCGTTCTAAGCAGAGACTATCTTTCAGTGATGTTTCTGTTAGAGGAAATGAATAATTATCCATAATTGCATCATCCTAACAGATTTTTAATATTATATTACATATGTACCAGTCAACACAGTGTGTTTACACTTTATTTCATTTAACAAATATTCTCTATGTTTTATTCACTTTAAAAAAGTAATTGTTCTTTTTTTAACTGTATTTTTTAAATTTATTTCAGAGAGGAAGGGAGCGAGAGAGAAGCATCAATGATAAGAATCATTGATTGGCTGCTTCTTACACTCAAGCACACAACGAGGCATGTGTCCTGACCAGGAATTGAACCGCGACCTCCTAGTTCATAAGTTGATGTTCAACCACTGAGCCACACCAGCAGAGCCAGTTTGTATTTTAAAGTCAGCAGTATCATTCCTGATAGAATAATCATGAAGGTAGTGTAAGAAACTAATGGTAGCTCATCCAGTGTGGCTCCCTGGTTGAGCGTCAGCCTGTGAACCAGGAGGTCACAGTTTGATTCCTGGTCAGGCTACAGACCTGGTTGTGGGCTTGATCCCTAGTGTGGGGCGTGCAGGTGGCAGCCGCTCCATGATTCTCTCTCATCGTTAATGTTTTTCTCTCTCTCCCTTTCCCTTTCTTTCTGAAATCAATACAAATATATATGTATTTTTAAAAGAAACTAAAGACAGTATTAAAAACTAGCTGTCATTCTGACAACCAGGAGTTGGTGGCAGTGCAGGAGTTGGGAGAGAGACTGGCCCTTCCCCCAGCGTGTCTGTTGAGAAGTCATTTTCATCCGTTTTCACAGGGATCTCGTCCTCTAGCACTATTTGTTGAGAAGACTTCTCATTCCTTCTGGTTGCTCCCAGCCTGCAGGAAGTGATGTGATGGGGCAGTCACTGCGGGCCCCCTGCTGGGCTCCCCACTCGGTTCTGTCCATGCGCCCTTGAGCTGCGCTGCACTGTCCTGGTGACCGAAGCCCCCAGCTCGTCTCAGGCCCACGCCTCTGGTCCTCTCTCGGGACTGTTTCAATTCACTGACCCCACCCACTCTGCTACCCAGCCTTCCAGTGTGTTTTTTTATTTTAGGTATTTTAGTTTTCAGTTTTAGAATCTCCATTCGGTTTTCTGTTTGAATAGTTCTTTTCTTCTGTTCGTCATGGCGACGTATTTCCTTTATGTCCTTGGTGTACTTATTAAGCCACTGGCAGATCCTCGCTGCCCAGTTCTGGCACGTGGGTCGTCTTGGTTTGCTGTCCGTCGGGGGTTTTGAGTGTGGCTCATGCTTTCTCGTTTCTTTGTGTTTTGGAGTCGTTTTTGACTTGGATTTAGAAGGTGGTGACTGGCAGGTGGCAGAGCGCCTGAGGAGCGTGGGTTGCTTTTCTGTCAGTTAGCCTCAGTGGGTGAATTAGAGCCGGGCACGCCGTCTCCCCAGCATTGGCGCCTGGAACCTTAGTGGTTGCGTGGCACTCGGTGTTTGTGTCTGCGTGGTTCAGGAGGCAGCAGAGCTGACGGAGAAGAGCCTGCCTCTCCTTGTCCAGTCTGGTCCTGTGGCAAGTCCCCGTTCTCACTGCTGGCTTCCTGCCCTGCCCCAGTGATCTGCAGGCAGCGTGGCTGGCTCTGGGCCGAGCTGGGCCACATGGCACAGATAGGCCCTCACGCAGTGCCATGACGCCAAAACCCACTCCCGGCCCTTACCCTACGTCCTGCAGGTTCCAGGTCCCGCCCTGAGGCTGTCCATGTTCCCGATGTTATGTTACTTGTGGAGTTTGTTTATTTGGAGCACTTTTGGTCCAGTAGGATGTACTTGACACAGAGCCTTTCTCACTTTCTTTTATTAAAAAAACAAACAAACAGCAACCCTTCTTCTGATAAGTAATACATGTTCATTGTGAAACATTTGGAAAATTTAGAAAGGCGCACACACACACACACGCACACACACAATAAATTAATTCCCTGTAATTCTGTCCCCAGAGATAACCACTGTTCACATATCACCTGATTTTTAAACCATTCTTTTCTTCTACCCTCTCTCTCCCACCCTCTCCTCCCCCATCTTCCTTAAATGTAACCAGGTACTTACTCTCCCTGTTGTCACTCTGAGCTGTCCTCATGGGAAGTAGTGGCCTGCATTTTGGCTGGAACCAGCCGTGTCATGTCCACTCTGTGGGCTGTGGGGGTCAGCAATCCCTCATGGAACAGCGACCTTGGTTAGGCACTTGGGACTTTTGCATTTAAAATGCTTCACTAAGTAGAGTGATCATCATTGAGTCATTCAAAAAAAGAATTAGCGATGAGCAGTTCTTAGACATCTTCCGTAGCTTTAGCATCCCCGCACGCCGAGGTGCAGAGGTGGAGGTGCAGGCGCCCGCGGCTTTCCTGTAACATTGACAGCGGCCTCTGTGTCATACACTCAGTGTGTCACAGGGGCCCACTGTCCCAGCACCATTCGAAGATCTCAGTTAATCGTACTTATGGGGCTTTAGTGTCACTTTCCTGTAGGAAAACTGTTCCAACCTTTCTTTTCATTAGTCAGCTTTTGCTTTCAGGGTAAGTGATGACAGGCAGTGTGACTGGCCAGGGAGACTAAGCTGGAGTCCACCTCAGACTCCGGTCCCCCTGCCGCTCTGTGTAAACCAGCTTGGGTAGGTTCGCACTGGCCTGAAGTTTCATTTAGAACCAGAGTGGTAGGTCTTTTACAAGCCCTTTCTTTCTTCCAGAGGTAAGTTAGAGCTTCAAGTCACTCGTACAAGTATACACCACATATGTGCATTTACACACACTGGGTAGGTAAGATTTCTCGCATTAAAAAGAAATAAGGTCGGGTAATGATGATAGTTTTAGTCGTTCTTGTACTTAAATTACCACAATCTGATTCTTTCCTTTTCTTTTCAGCAGCAAGCCCTCGCAGGGACCCTGGTGGCAGGGGCTGGCAGTGCGATAGAGACGGACCCCTTTAAGAGACAGCAGGCGGGACCCCCGGCAGGTATGTCACTGTCCTGGCACAACTCAGGTGGCCCCAGGCACAGCGGCTTCGCAGGGGGACTTACAGCTCAGCGGCCACGTGTTTCTAAATGGTGAACGCTGCGGAGCTGGGCGTTGATGAGTTTCTTTCTACTTCGGAAGTTAATTTGTATTTGGGGAGCATTTCTGTGCATGTTCACGCGCACTGAAGGACAGCTCCTCAGACGGGCATCCCGCGTTGATTTTTAAGCACTTCTGGGCTTTCTAGTCCTCAGGCCACAGTTGAGTGTAAAACCATCTGCTTTTTCAAGTTGTCATTCATTTTTTCAAACTGAAGTTTTTCTTGGAGTTATAAACTTCATACACATTCTATGTAAAATTTTTAAACAGTTTAGGTGTCACTTAAGCCTACCTCTGGTTTGGTATCTCCTGCCCACTCCCTAGCCACAGAGGTAGCTGCTGTTAACGCTTTTGTGAATTTCCACAGACTTTCTGTCTACACACCAGCGTTGTGACACGTCATTCTGGACACGTCCAGTGTGATCGTCTGTGCACTGTTGCCTTTAACATCACGTAGGCGCCGTCTTTCCTGGCCACGGGCTTCGTTGTTTTTGACGGCTGCCACTAGATAGTGTTCCACTGCGCAGGCAGTTCCTTCTTTATTCACCAGACCTGGTCAGTGCTCGTTTGGTAGGACCCTTTTTCCTGTTACTATCAACGTATTGAACGCTAGTCTTACATTTTTTCCTACAAGTTTATCAGTGTATCTTTTTTAAAATACGTTTTTATTACTTCCAGCGAGGAAGGGAGAGGGAGAGAGACAGAAACATCAATGATGAGAAAGACTCACTGATTGGTTGCCACCTGCACGCCCCACTCTGGGAATCAGGCCGGCAACCCGGGCATGTGCCCTGACGGGAATTGAACCATGACCTCCTGGTTCATAAGTCGATGCTCAACCCCTGAGCCACACCGCCGGGATGTCAGTATGTCTTAAGGGGAAACTTCTGGAAATGAAATAGTGGGTCAGAGCGACATGCACGTACATGTTGGAGATGGTCAGTTGCCCTCCAGAGGGTTGGGTCCATTTCTCATCCCATCTATAGCGTCTGGTTCCTTTCCCCTTTAGCCTTATGGATCGTCCCTCTGTGAGCCGTGGTTCTCTGCCCGCTTCTCTGTCTGGTTCCCATACTTGTCATGTCACCTGTAAGAGCTTCTGACTGTCGAATCAGCCCGTCTGTGCCCATCGTGTGTTGCAGATGTCTCTGAGGATGTTGCTTGACCTTTGCCTTTTCATGATGCTTTTTCTTATATTTGCACATCTTTGATGAAAAGGAATTATACTTATCAGTCTTTTATGGCTTTTGGATTTTGGTTCATGCATAGAAAGGTCTTCCTGTTCAAATAATATAAAAACACTTAGACATGTTTTTTTCTACTACGTTTGTGGTTTTATTTTCACATCAAACTGCACCTTCTCTGAAAATTATTCTAGAGCAGTCTAAGCGACCTCGACTTGAAGTGGGTCACCAAGGGGTAGTTTTCCAGCACCCAGGGGTGAATACAGGAGTTCCTCTCCAGCAGTTAATGCCGACAGTTCAAGGTAAGACCCAGCGTCAGAGCCAGCTCCTGTGGCTCAGAAGGAGGGCATGCAGAGGCCTGCAGCCCGCGCAGACTCACACTTGCCGTTGAGCTGGCCTGGTTGAAGTGGCTCCTGAACTTGGGGTGTTCTGAGCTGTAGCAGCACAGTGGGAAGACCCCCGGAGACTAGTTCTTGACCCTTTAATGAGCCACACATGTCCTTGTCCTCAAGCTTCTCTCCAGTTTCCACTCCTGTGTTTCCTAGTTGCTGCCGCCTAGGGACCCCTGTGGTGCTCACTGCTACCCTCCTCTGTGCTACTTGCCAAGGCCCCGTGCCTCCTGTCCTTCTGTGTGCTCATTGGTGACATTAGATCTGATAGGACGCAGGTTTCCCGCCAGTTAAACTTCCCATCTGCGTGGTCATTCTGAGTGACGGGTCTGTACAAGCCCTGGGAGGTGACATCTGACGCCTGGTCATGCTTTCGAGCTCCAGAGTCAGTGCTGGTGGGTCTTTCCTGTCTTGCAGGAGGGATGCCTCCCGCCCCTCAGGCCGCCCAACTGGCCGGACAGAAGCAAAGCCAACAGCAATATGACCCGTCTACGGGGCCTCCAGTGCAGAATGCTGCCAGTCTGCACACACCTCCACCGCCACTACCTGGCAGGCTGCCCCCGGCCGGCCTCCCCACCGCGCCCCTGCCACCCACGCTGCAGTACCCGCCGCAGCCGCCGATGGGGGAGCCGCCGACACAGCTGCACGTGGCCACAAAGGCCCAGCAGCCCAACACCCCTGTCCCCGTGCCCCCTGCCAGCCAGCTCCCCGTGCCCCCGCAGTCCACACAGCCGGCCCTGCTTGCCCCAGTGCCCGGGAAGGCACAGATGCAGGCCCCTCCACCGCCGTCCCAGCCACAGGTACTCTGCCCTCGGGCTCTGAGGGGTGGAGGGGACAAGGCAGGTGTGACAGGTCAGCCAGCCAACAGCTGAGACATGGTGTGTTTGTACAATGAGGACTGCTTTTAACCGAGTTGTCACTGTTGAATTACCAGGGAAAAAATGGTTCTGATTGCCGTGCTCAGAACAAAGAGCCGCAAAGGCCTTGTAGCCACTGTGCCACTTGATGTGCCCAGGACCCAGTAAAGTAGAGGCTGGGGGCAGGTGCCCGGGTGCCTGTGGTGGAGATGAGGCTGGGAGTGGCGAGGCTGCTCCTAAACACCAGCCAAGCTCCCCGGAGGCCCCCGTGCTCTGCCCTCCGCAACAGTGTCTGGGGGTTGTTCTCAGCCGGGACCCAGTGACAACGAAGATGCTAAAGACACGGAGAAGGCTGGGAGAGGAAGGCGTGAGGTGGGGCCACATGGACAGGCACAGCTCCTGTGGGGTCTCAGGGGACAGGCTGTAGACGTGTTTCACTTGCATTGTGGATTGTGTGATCATGGGTTCGTTGGTGTTGCTGTGTGGAGGGACCATAGCGTGCCTTCACCTGTCGCCTCTTTTCTGCCCACCAGACAATGGCTTCCACAAGACCACCCACAGACCCCACCCAGCCCAGTCCTCGACCCCCGCCCGCCTCCTCCACGTCGTCCATCGCCCCCGGCAGTGGCTCTGGCCCAGGGCCCTCGCCAGCACGGGCCTCCCCAGTGAATAGACCCTCCTCAGCGGCCAGCAAGTCTCTGTCTCCCATCACCTCTCGGTCCCCAGGGGCCGCTGTGTCAGCCCCCCCAAAACCACAGAGCCCAGCTCAGAATGCGGCTGCACCCCAAGACGGTTCTCAGGACAAGCTGGCAGAGCAGATGGCACTGGTGAGGGGCTGATGCCTTCCATCCTGTGACAGGCGGCTGCACTCAGGTTGGGGAGCAGCCGTTTGCAGCTGCACGCCTGGCAGAGAGGGCGGTGGGCTGGCTTTGTGATCAGGGACCCACAGTTGAAGCCAGTCACGCGACCCTGTTCTGGAGGAGGGAGACGCGTGGGGTCTTTTCTGTGCTGAAATCAGTGGTCTGCGCTGCTGTCCTCGCAGGCTGTGGATGAGGGGCCGGGATGTGGTGGGTATCAGAAGGCGGGGGACAGTGCGCAGGGCCCCCAGGTCGGAGAGGGTCACGGCCAGCCAGTGGTTTTTGCTGTTCATCAGACGCAGCAGTTTCTGTCCAACTTCATTTAAAGGAGTTAAAAGAAACAGCAAAATAGGGGTGGGCTCTGATCTAACCCAGCGACATGTGGCCAGTCTTCCTTGGCCTCCTGTGCCCAGTGGGTCAGTGCAGAGCCAGGCCTGCGTGGTTTCCTGTGAGTGAGTGTGGGCCTGACGTGTTCTGAGGCTCTACCCAGTCACCTGCCCGTTCTTCCAACCTCGGGTCCAAGCCTTCCCTTTGCTGCTGAGACTGCCACATAGTAGATCTCACCTGTGGGAACGCAGTTCCTGACTGTGAGCTGCCCCCTGCCCCGCAGGAAAACCAGATCCATCAGCGGATAGCCGAGCTGAGGAAGGCAGGCCTGTGGTCCCTGAGGCGGCTGCCCAAGCTGCAGGAGGCCCCCCGCCCCCGTGCGCACTGGGACTACCTGCTGGAGGAGATGCAGTGGATGGCCACCGACTTCGCCCAGGAGCGGCGGTGGAAGGTGGCTGCTGCCAAGAAGGTGGGTGAGCTGGGACCCCTGGGGTTCACGTGGGGAAGTAGGTAGTGAGCCTGGGTCTCCCCACCCAGAGCTGACAGCCCTCCGGGCACGCGTGCTGCATCTCGGAGACGGTGTGGTCCTGGCGGAGAACGTGTGAGGAGCTTCATGTCAGCCTGGCCGGTGTCTCGGTTGGCACCTCAGTCTCGTACAGGAGACAACCAATGGTGCTTCTCCTCTCATTCTCCCTCTCTCTTCCTCGCTCTGAAATCATTTTTTCTTTTAAGTGAAGCTTTAAAAAAAAAACAAAAAACCTTGTGTCCTTTTTGTAGCGTGACAGACTAAAACACGAAACCCTTAAACTTTTCTCGGCCAGCTCGTCAGGACAGTGGTGCGTCATCACGAAGAGAAGAAGCTGCGAGAAGAAAGGGGCAAGAGAGAGGAGCAGAGCCGGCTAAGGCGGATCGCTGCCTCGGCTGCTAGGGAAATAGAGTATTTTTGGTCAAATATCGAACAGGTAAACCTGACGCTTTAATGGGGTCCGAGACCTAGACTGTTGGGGCTGGTGAGGCAGAGCCCACAGCATTGCTGAGGGGGGTGCGTGAGGTGGGTCCTGCCACGATAGCCTTCGGACTGCAGCTCCTTAGAAGGAAGGTTTTTTGCTCTGCTTGTGGCTGTGCGTGGACGCGTGGACGCGCATGGCTGCTGCTGGTGCTGCATGAAGTCCATCGTCCCCAAGAGGCCTGTCCACGGCTCCTCAGGGTCGGGCAGGTCACCAAGGAGCTGCTCTCCGGCAGTGCTTGCTCTGCTTCCTTTTTAAAGCGTTCTGAGCCCAGCACTGGCGGGACTGGGGTGGGTGCAGGTAGCCGCAGAATCAGGGCAAGCCAGCGTGGTGCTTGCTGACCTGTGCGTCGTGTGTGAGTGTCTCCGATGCTGAACATTCTAGAGCCGGTTAGCTTACATCCTCGGACACGTGCTTCTGCGTTTAACTCTTGTGTTCAGGTTGTGGAGATCAAGCTGCAAGTCGAGTTAGAGGAGAGAAGGAAGAAGGCCTTGCATTTGCAGAAGGCGTCCAGGAAAGGTATGGCCCCTGGTGAAGCTTTCCCTCTCTCGGACCGTGTTCTGCCCCAGTCCTGTGCTCATCGGCACCGCGAACAAGGTGGCATCCCAGGTGGCTGCCTGCTCCGACCGCGCAAGCTCGTGGTGCCTGGTGATCCCCTTGCTCGCGGGGCAGCTGCTTGGGCTGCGTGTTCCCGTGCTTGTGACGTTTGCTGGTTAAGTCAGAGCCTAGGCTGACCAGCGTTGGGGCACCCACTCTCAGCTGAGGTCTGAGCCTGTCCCCTTTGGCCAGTCCCTGGGCGGGGAGGTGGACTCCCTGAGGTGTGTGGCCAGTGCACTGCTTCACTGCACTGCAGGGGCAGGTGGGGCACTGTGGAAACGGGGGGAAAGGCGGCCGCTGATGAGGTCACAGCTGTGTGACCAGACCGGGCAGAAGAAAGGAGCTTTGCTGGTAGCTCCTGTCCCTCTCCTGACCCGGGACGGCTGGGTTCCTGCCGAGGTCTCAGCGCTGAGGGCTGGGAGCTGCCTGAGCTCCTGGTGAGGGTGGCAGGGAGCTGGCTTTGCATTGCCTCCAGGTCACGGGGGGGGGGGGACTTGCTGGGATGTTTCCTCACGGGGATGTCAGTAGGGCATGGCCTAGACAGCAGAGGTGCCCTTGAGGCGGGTGGAGAATGTCACCTCCTCAGCTGTGAACACAGGTCACAGTGCCTGTCTCTCTAGGAAAGGAGCCGAGACCCAAGGGCCCTGATGTGCTGCTGGAAAGTGTTCTGGTGAGTTCCGGGCTGTCCCTCCCCAGTGGGAGGGGAGCATGTGGGTCGATCTGTACTGTGAGCTCCTGCATTTATCTGGGGAGCCTTGGAGATGACACGTGTCCCTCCCTTTGCCTGTGAAGTCGGCTCCTGGGGAGGAAACAGCTTCTCTGCAGCGGGGGGCCGCGGGTGCTGACTGATACGGATGCGGTGCAGCAGCGTGTGGGCGTGGCTACGGCCTGCCCGTCACAGGGCCACGGTGCCTTGAGGTGCGCGCCCAGCATGTTCCTGTTTGGTGTCCGTCCGGGGCTTTAAAATCATGTGAGCAATTGTTCTCCTGTCTCAGGACCCGGGAGCTCCTGGAAGGAAGCGGAAAGCCAGCACGACCCTCACCGATGCCGAAGGTCTGTCCTCTGAACTCACATACAGGCCCACTGGTTGTGACCATGACCCAGAGCCATTGGGGTTGCTGCCAGCCGGGTGCCTCGTGGGCAGTAGGCTGTGTGGGGAAGGCATGAGGCGCCGGCCTGTGGAGCAGGGAGAGCCTAGGACTGAGGGCGAGTTCTGCTCGTAAAGGAGGAGACACGATCAGGGCTGAGGCCGGTGCTGGGAGAGGCTCGGCCTGTCTGGCAAGGCTGCCCGGTGGTGAGGCTCGTGCCAGGGGAGGATGGCTGCAGATGCCGCATTCTGCTGCGGCCCTGGTCGGTGCTTGTGCATCAGGGCCAGGGCTCTGTTGGGAGGGAGGCACGGGGGCAGGGCCGAGGTTGCTTTGAGGCGGTGGCTGCACAGCACAGGAGCCCGGCAGGTGAAGTGGTCCGCTGGGCAGTGGCTGGGCTGTGGACTCGGCTGCAGCGGGCTCAGCAGTGGGTGGTTCCCTTCCTCGCTCCAGCCTGAGTGGGTTCATCATGTAGCAGCAGCTGGGCTGCATCCACTGGGGTGGGAGGGCCAGTGCAGCCAGTCTCCAGCCTTCCCCTGCGGCATGAGAAGGCTGCGTGTGGAGCCGTGTGGAGCCGTGTGGAGCTGCGTCGTGCTTGCTGAGTGCTGCCTGTCGCACTGACATTTGCTCTGATGTCACCATTACAGTGGAAGACGAGGAGGAGACGATTGAAGAGGAAGAGGCGAACGAAGGGGCCGTGGACCACCAGACAGAGCTCTCTAATCTCGCCAAGGAAGGTAGGCTGGGCCTCCTGCCAGCGTGCCGCGAACCCCAAATCAGGACAGGAAGCTGGAAGCCTGTGTAAGGCAGAAAACACCCATTATGTCGCGCTCCCTGGGGTCAGCCACGCTGCTGAGCGTAGAGTGCCGAGTGGCATCCCCCTTCCCTGCATCCGTCGCCCTCTCCCCGGGTCCCCGCCTGGACTGTGTTCTGGATCTTGTGTCTGTCGCTCCTGCAGCTCTGTCCCCGCGCCTGTGCACCTCCCTGAGCACATTGCCCCTTCCCAGTGTCGGAGCCGCACGTGAGCGTCCTGCTGTAGGTTCACCCACTTGCCTTTCCTCTCAACTCTTTCGCTGCCGAGTTTCACTCACGCTGTCATTTGCTGTGTAAGCTCACCGGTTCTCGCTGCGCAGTAGCCACGTGCACCTGTCGGCCCCACGGTCTGCCGGGCAGTTGGTGGGCCCAGGTGCCTGCGCTCTGAGTGGCGGAGCGGGCCGCCTGGTGACACTGTGCTGCGTGTGGGTGGAATGGTGGCTCCGAGCTGCCCTTCTCGGGTGCACTGGTGTCTGACTGCAGCCTTTCTATCCGTCAGGGTGAGAAGCGGCGACTCTTCCTGGGGCTCCCCCGTGTCTTCCTGTCCTGGTTTTGGGTTTCCTTTTCTGTGTTAACTTGCGGTGATCCTTGTGTGTCCTGGACACTAATACTTCGTCAGTTTTACGTGTCGCGTTTTCCCCATTTTCATTCTCTGTGGTAACGTGATGCACAGTGTTCTTAATGTTAGTGTGGTCGCTGGCCAACCTGGTTCATTTAAAGCCACACAGCACTCTCCTTATCTCTAGCTCAGAAGGGCCCTCCTGTGTTGGCTGAAACTCTGTGTTCTTATGCTCATTGCCTCCCTGACGGGGAAGTCACCCCCTTCTCCTGTGCCTTCCTAGCGGAGCTGCCCCTCATCGACCTGATGAAGCTGTATGAAGGGGCCTTTCTGCCGAGCTTCCAGTGGCCCCAGCCTCAGCCCGGCGGCGAGGAGACGAGTGAGGAAGAAGGTGGGTCCCGCGCCTGCAGAGGGTTCAGCCTTCAAACAGCACAGTGCAGGGCAGGGCTGGGACAGCACAGACACCCTTTTGTCTGGTGAAGGAACGTTGGAGCTATGTGTGATTCTGTCTTGAGTAGCATTGTATTGAGTTCTGCGCTTCCTTTTTGGTGGTTTATAAACTTGGAACGATCATCAGAACACTTGGTCAGGTTGTGAGCAGTTCACTTTCTCCAAGTTCAGAAAAGTCGTCATTTTATGGACCTAGACTCTCATCACATTTATTCAGGCTGTGCTGTTTAACACACCTGCTTTCAGGAGTTCATTTTACTTTTACCAGACATTCCAAACATGCGCAGACGACGCCAGGAACCCTGCTCTCCTTCTGTCACTGCTTGTTCTGATCATTAGACACAGTGCCTGGGGAGTGGCCGCTGTCAGGACCCTGTTGCAGCAGGACTAGGGAGGGCCTGGCGGCCCCTTACTTGACTGGCCTTGGAGATGCTTGTAGTCTTTCCTTTCTTGGTGGTGGAGGGAGTCAGGGAGCCAGTAGGTGCCCATACAGCCACCTGTGGGGACAACAGCTCCCATTGCCTGCGGAGGCCTCTCCAGGTCCACCTGAGTTTTTCCAGAGTGGGCCTAGGTTGATAGTTAAGTAAAAGTTTTCTCTGTTTAACCAGAGAGCATTCTTAGATATGTAAAGTGGATCAAATTTTTTTAAAAAAAGTGTGCTTTATTCTGTGTTTGGAGTATTTGGATTCTGTCATTTTCTTTAACGTGAAGGCTCATGAACTATGAAGCTGCTGCACACCCCACTTCTCCTTTGCTCACAGACGTGGAAGACGGCCCAGGCCACCAGGAGGGCCGCAGGGACGTGGTGCTCATAGACTCGCTGTTCATCATGGACCAGCTCAGAGCTGCCGAGAGAGTGGGTGTCGGGAAGCCTCACACAAAGGACATCGCGGAAGTGACTGCCGCTGCGGAAGCCGTCCTGCCCAAGGGCAGTGCTCGAATCAGCACCACGGTGAGCGCCTGGTGGGAGAGAGCGAGAGGCTTCCTGCTCCCACAGCGCTTGCCCCAGCTGCACACCTTACCGGGAAAGTGAACTCTGTCCCTTTTCCTCTTGCCTGGAGGCTTTCCGTAGCTTTCCAGTAACTTATTATGCGCCTGCGTGAGGTCAGTGTGGAGACCTCAGGGCTCAGGGATCACCTTACGCAGCTCTCACGGCCGACTGTCCCTGCAGGCAAAGCTGAGTGCCCCGCCCCTGCTGCATGGCACGCTCAGGGAGTACCAGATGATTGGCTTGGACTGGCTGGCCAAGCTCTACCGGAAGAACCTCAATGGCATCCTGGCGGATGATGCCGGGCTGGGGAAAACGGTGCAGATCATCGCCTTCTTTGCCCACCTCGCTTGCAATGAAGGTAGGCGCTTGTTGGGACAGCAGGTGCTGCCGAGACTGAAGTGCGGGCCAGTGTCTGGCTGAGCGAGGGTTGGAGTGCCCGTTCTCTCAGCTCCTTGTGTGGCGCTTTCTCGGGGGGATGGCGGTGCCTTGCTTCTGATCAGCCGTGGCCGTCAGGTGGGGTGAGACATCTTTCCAAGCCTGTCCTCTCCGCCCCTCACTCGTGAGGCTCCCTTTCTGAGGGACATTGTGACCCATTGTTATGTGTTACTCTGATAATGTAAGAACACTCGTTTTTTAGAGGAAGGAATTGAAACCACATATTTCGGGATGGTTTGGGCGTGTGTGTTGGCGAGAGGTTGGGAGCCTACGTGTGAGTTGGTGTGGTGCTGTGAGAGTAGCCACCAGGAGGGGGACAGGCCTTGGGCTCCAAGGGCTGAAGGCTGCTCATTGCTTTTTCTGAGCGTTGTTCCTTGTCTGCAGGGTTCCTTCCCGTGCTCATGGAGTTTGCCATGTTTCTGAATAAGTTTTGGTTTTATTTGGTGATTACTCATCCAGCCACTCCTTGCTGAGTGCCTCCTGAGAGTCAGGCCTGCCTCCTGTGGCTGCTGGGAGGAGGGACAGGGGGGCGCCATCCAGTCCAGGAGCTGTGGTGGGAAGATGCCCCTGCACCCCGCTGGACAGCTGCTTTAGTCCCACACGGACACGTCCGCTGCACAGCACATGCCAGTGCCTGGACTTGACGAGGACAGTGCGGCTGAGAGGACTGTGCTGTGTCCCTCTCCCTCCGCAGGCAACTGGGGCCCTCACCTTGTTGTCGTGAGGAGCTGTAACATCCTCAAGTGGGAGCTGGAACTGAAGCGCTGGTGTCCTGGGCTCAAGACCCTCGTGTATGTTGGCAGCCCCCGAGAGCTCAAAGCAAAGAGACAGGTATTTCAGTTCAAGCGTGAAATAAACCAGATAAGAAACCATCTTAAATTGTGTGAGACACGTTTCAGAATGTGCTTATTAGTGTGATGTGGTTATTGCGAGACAGACACGGCCTTCAGGTCATTCTAGACCTGCAGTTCTCGGAAGCGTCGACCGCCCTGCATGGAGGGCCCGGGTATAGACGCCTTGTGTCCCCTCCTGGAAAGGGAGGCGTTTCCTTCTGGAATGATGGCCCTGCACTGAGCTGTGGCCCTCAGCTGCAGGCCGTGGGCTCTCAGACCGAGAGGAGAAGCGGTGCCTCCTGGCCCCAGGGTGCCTGTGGCGTGTGCATGAGGAGCACGTGGAGCGCGGAGGGGGCTGGAGCATGTACTGAAAAAGTGACGCCTCGAGGTGCATTTTGTTCCCACTGTCTGGTCACAAATTATAGTAAAGCTTCTGAGGCAGCCAGTGGCAGTGCAGAGCTGCACGTGCGCTACGGCCTCGGAGAGCGTTCGCCTTGCCCAGGTCGTGGCGCCAAGAGCAGTCCGCCCAGGGTAGTCTGTTTCCACAGCAGTTGGTGCCCTAGCACCGCCTCTGAGTTTGTCTGCACAAGTGCTGGAGGCTCCTGGGGGAAGGGTCGTGAAAATACACACTCGGGGTCTTTTTTGTGCAGAAATAGCGAGTTATCAAAACAGTGAGGAGACGCTGTGTTCTGTGCCGCAGGGATGGACTGAGCCCAACAGCTTCCACGTCTGTATCACGTCCTACAAGCAGTTCTTCCGGGGCTACGCGGCCCTCACGCGGGTGCGGTGGCGGTGCCTGGTCATCGACGAGATGCAGCGCGTGAAGGGCCTGAGCGAGCGGCACTGGGAGGCGGTGTTCACCCTGCAGAGGTCTGCCTGGCCTTGTGGGCTGTGGGGGGCCGAGGGCTCAGTGACACAGATGGCCCGTGTCCTTGGCACAGTCCCTCCCGCGAGGACACCTGTCTTCCAGGCACCTGGGGGACGCATAGTTACCCCATAGGATGGCCTTGTCCTTAAACGTGTCAGACCCAGCAGTCCTAGTGGGCCTTCCAGACATGGTCTCTGGTCTCCTGTGCAGCCAGCAGCGCCTGCTTCTGATTGACGCACCGCTGCACAACACCTTCCTGGAGCTGTGGACCACGGTGCACTTCCTCATCCCGGGCCTCTCCCGGCCCTACCTGCACGTCCCCCTGAAGGCCCCCACCGAGGAGAACCAGGATTACTACCACAAGGTGGTCATCCGCTTGCACAGGGTACGTGCGGCCCTTACTCCAGGAGAGCAGGGGACTGCCGTGGTGTGTGGGATGTCGTTCCCAGAGGGAAACCATGGCGTCTCCTGCCCCAGGTGACGCAGCCGTTCATTCTGAGGAGAACCAAGAGGGACACGGAGAAGCAGCTGACCAAGAGGTATGAGCACGTGTTGAAGTGTCGCCTGTCCAGTCGACAGAAAGCCTTGTACGAGGACGTCATCTTGCAGCCTGGGTGAGGGCAACGCGTGTGCTCGGTCCCCTCCGCCTCCTCATCCCCCACCATGCCATGCGGTTTTACGGGGTTGTTTCAGGAAATTTTAAGGCAGAACGTAGGACGCACTGTTGGTACGGGTCCTAGACAGCCTCCCCGACAGCATGCCCAGGGACATGCGTCCTTCCGTACCTTGGGGAGCCCTGGGTGCGGGGCAGGGAGTGCTGTGCTGCTGCAGCGTGAGTGTCCGTCATAGTTTCAGTGGGGCCTCGAGTCCACTTGGGAAGTGGCCTCAGGGCGAGAGCAGCAGCTCACATAGCGGTGAGAGTCGCCGGGGTGTGCAGGGCCACCGTGGAGTCTAGGGCACTGCCCAGCCCCAGGGACAGGCCACACTCAGGCTGCCTGCTCCTGTCAGAGCGTCCTCTTCCCCGTGGGAGAGCCCGGGAGCTGCGCCCTGCCTGACCCTCCCCCGCTCTCGGACGCCCCCTCCTGTCGGGACAGGGAAGGAGCCTGAGAGTAGTCAGACGGGAATTGGGTCTCAGATGTGGTGATGTAGCTGAGCACGGCAGGGGCGGACGTGCGTTACTGTCGGGAACTAGCGGGGCGGACGCTGAGTGCTCGTGTCT
Source organism: Murina feae (assembly GCA_004026665.1). Taxonomy (NCBI): domain Eukaryota; kingdom Metazoa; phylum Chordata; class Mammalia; order Chiroptera; family Vespertilionidae; genus Murina; species Murina feae. The sequence continues at coordinate 53,558 of PVJC01000895.1, read as the reverse complement.
CCGAGGCAGGACCCAGGAGGTGCTGAAGGGCGGGCACTTTGTGGAGGTGCTGAGCATCCTGCTGAGGCTGCAGCGCATCTGTAACCACCCCGGGCTGGTGGAGCCCCGGCTCCCGCAGTCCTCGTTTTCGGCCCGGCCTCTGCAGCTCCGCATGGCCTCCCTGGTGCTGAAGGCACTCGACAGGGATGCCTGGCAGGTAAGGAGGGACCTAGGAAGGTGGGCATGTCCTGGGGTCCTGGCACGGCAGCACCGAGCGGCCTCTGTGCTGTGTCGCCCCCTGACCTTGGGGCAGGCTCCTCCGCAGGGCATGTGCTGTTGGGCTCTGAGAAGGGGTGTGGTGTGGACGTGACGGAGAGCTGGCTGAAGCTGGGTCGACACCCCCTGGGGACAGGCAGTGCTTGGGAGGCCCAGGACTGGGGCACCTGCTTTGTGTGTTGGGGGAGCTGGTGCAGGTGCAGATGCAGGTTGGGGTCAGGCCAGGGACTTGGTGGCTTCAGGTCCGCCTCCCTCGAGTAGGGAGGTTCAAGGTGTGACTAGTGAGTGTGTGACAGTCTGAGGACCCTGAGCCAGCAGGTGTGCTGTGAGCGGGTCAGCCTGCTGCGGCTGCTACGGTTACTGCGCAGACAGGGATGTGGTCCTTGGCGAGTGGCAGGACAGTGCAGGGCGGCAGCAGTTGACTCATGTCAGGGGGGCTTGGTCCATTGGGGCCGCTTTCGGTATTGTGCTTCTGAGGTGCCATGGAGACATTTCATCACCTGGACACACCCCTGCAGTGTGCAGCGTGTGGGTCTTAGTATGTGCACGGCTTGTGCAGCCATCGCCCGCGTCCTGGGCATTTCAGTACCCAGAGTGGGTGCACGCGTGGACCCTCTCTCCCCTGCTCGCCCAGCCTCAGGCAGCTCCTCTGTCACTTCTCTGTGGAGTCATCCGTTCCACGTAAACCCATGCATTACACACACGTGGGCCAGACCATGCTGGCCTTAAGTGCCTGCCTGGCTTCCTGCCCTCAGCGGGCTGCTTTCAGTTTGCCACGTCGCAGCAGGATTTCCTTCCCTTGAAGATGGAAGGGGCCCCTGCACGCACACCGTTTCACTTGTCGGCGCGTCAGGTGGATGGGGGTGGTTCCCACGTTGGGCCCTCGGCACAGTTTTGTGTGGGCGCGGTCATGGTTCCCTTGGGCCTGGAGGTGCAGGTCACGTGTGACTCTGTGAACTGCTGCCTGCTTTCCACGGCAGCTGCACTTCTCTCCCATCAGCGTGTACAGGTGAGAGGTGCCACTTTGTCCATGTGCCCACCCACCCCGCTGCCCACCTTCCTCGGTTCTCAGCAATGAGCATCCCCAGGGCTCTGCTGAGTGACAGGCGGCGTGCCACACAGCCACCTCCATGGGCACCAGCTCTCGGGTCTCCCAGGGTCTCTCCACACCCCTGCCTTGGCACGAGGCCTAGCGTCCCAGCCACATAGACTTCCCCCTCCTCTGCCGGGTCTAGTCCGTCCCTGGCTGCTGCCTTCTCCATTCCCATAGCCACTCAGGTGACCATTCCCGTCTCAAAGCTGGGGCGAGGGAGGCACGCTGAGCCCCAGCGCGGCACAGGCGAGGTCGTCGGGAGACCTTGTGGCACGTGGCCTGGTCTTCCTGTCTGTGAGCCTCCTTTGGTTCTTAGTCGAGGCCTTTTCTGCTGTCTCACGTGGCTCATTCTTTCCTTTCACTTAGGAAACCGATCTCTCTATATTTGACCTTATTGGCTTAGAAAACAAAATGACTCGCCACGAGGCTGAATTACTGCGCAAGAAGAGGGTGACGCGGAAACTCATGGAGGAGCTCTTCACCGCCCCGCCCCCACCCGGCCGGCCCCCGGCGGTCCGCCTGAAGCCCAGCAGGTGTGTGCTGAGCGTGGTGCCTGCGGCGCACCATCTAGGCTGTGGGGTGGGAGTGACCTGGGAGTCTTGGCACCAGGTTGGAGTTTCCCATGAAACCCTGGCTCCAGGCTGTGAGAAGAGGCCAATCGCCTGTGTGGCTGTCTGCTTCTGGGCATTGCCCAGATGTCCTCTGCTTTCTAAGTCACTCGTTGTAAGTGTGAAGTGTGGGCACTTGGCTCTCGCCCACCTGAGGGGGGGCCCTCACTATCTTCACAAAGTGTTAGGGTTGGGGCGGGGTCTGTGGCGGGGAGCTGGGGCCAGTGGTTGGGCTGGATTGAACCTGGTGTGGCTGTCCTGGCCAGGTGTTGGGGAGCAAGGGCAGAGGGGCGCTGGAGGGTGATGTGGGCCTGCGGTGAACAGAGGGCTCCTCCTGACTAAGCGAAGGGACCCCTGGGAGGATGACCGTGTTGTAGGTGCCTGGAGGCTGGGACAGGGCAGAACACGTCAGGGCAAAGGCAGAGCCCAGTGCTCAGGAGGGGCTGATCCCAGAGCTGGAAAGGGACCAAGTCCTGGGCTTGAGCTGAAAACGAGGGGCAGGGAGAGCCAGCACTTCAGGGACAGAGGGTCAGTTCTGCAAACTGGCAGCCATTCTTGTTGCCTCGTCTACACGGTGGCGACAGTGCTGCCTCTGCCTGGTGCCTCCCTGCGGTATCACACAGGCTTCACGGGTGTGCTGGGCTGCAGTCCCCGGGCCATGGAGCTGTGTGAGGCCCGAGGGGCATCTGCGGGGCCCCCCGTGGGTCGCGCTCTGTGGTCACGGAGGTGCTGTTCCCGTCTGCCCTTCCTGTCGCCTGTGCTGCCTCGTCACCTCACTTCTTACCTTAGACAGTCATCTGGACTTGGTGTGCCAGGTGCCTTTCCTCGTCCACTCAGATAGGAGCCTCATTGAAGTAAAATCACACCCAATGGCAGGCACGGAGACCACTGTCACATGCTGAGTGTTGCTAGCTGCCCCGCTGCTGCCCGGGGCAGGCCTCCCCCAGGCCCGCTGCAGCGATGCTGTCTTCCTGTCCGCACGCGTGTAGGTTGTTCCAGCCCGTGCAGTACGGCCAGAAGCCCGAGGGCCGCACGGTGGCTTTCCCCAGCACACACCCACCCCGGACGGCCACCTCCACGGCGGCCACTGCCACGCCACAGGGCCACATTCGAGGACGGCCGCCCATCGCCACGTTCTCTGCCAACCCGGATGCCAAAGGTGTGTCTTGTGTGGTGGTGTGTTTGCCACGGAGGGTGCTGGGACCTCCATTCTGCCGAAGAGACCTGTGCAGCCCTCGCACGACTTGGAGGCTTTTTTACGCCTTTAAACTGGATTTGACAAGACACTGCACACTTAGTGGAGGCGTGTGTGACGTGCCGATGAGGATGCTCCTGGGGGGGAGCTCCTCGAGGGAACTCGGTTCTAAGGCTTCCGAGGAGGTGACTGCTGTGTTTCATGCCCTGCTTTGTCGTCACCTGATCCACAGTAGAGAAGGACAGGGCAGGGGGCACACAGGTGACGCGGGCAGTGCTCCGGCCCGTCAGCGGGTCCTGCGGCCATGTGCACAGCGGTTTTGAGTGTCCAGAGCTGCTTCGTGCAAGCGCCCCTGGTGCAGCTGGGGGTGCAGCCTCTGTGTGCACTTTTGTGGGGGGTCAGGATGACCTCTGGTGGACACTGGGGTTCACATGGCTGACTTCTAACACCATTGACTGCAGGGATGTACTGCCGTGTAAGCTGCTGGTTCGCGCCAAGTGAAATAGTTAACAGCGGATAAAATATCGTGCACCTCTGTCTAGACCACATTGGCCTCCCCCCCTTTTTAGAGAGAGCTGCTCGTGTGGGACAGTGTGAAATGTTTGTTTTGTTTCTTTAAAGTTCGGGTTAAAGTGCTGCGTTGCCTTGAGACCCTCTAACAGCTCTGCACAAACCACCTTGTCGATTGCAGCGGCTGCAGCCCCCCCGGCTCCCACCAGTGCTCCGAGAGCCCAGGCCACCTCGACCTGCAGCACAGCTCCCAGCCCAGCCCATCCTGCGAAACTGCGGGCTCAGACCGCTCCCCAGGCCTCCACCCTGGGCCCGTCCCAGCCCCAGCCCCAGGCCCCCTCGCACCCCGCCGGGCAGAGCACGCTGCCTCAGGGGCTGCTGCTCACCTCGCAGGCCCAGGCGCGCCTGCCTAGTAAGTGGCCTCGCCTCCCCCGGGGCTCTGCCCCTGCTCCCAGGAAGCTGTGCTTAGACCAGCAGTGTGAAGAGCCTTGCTGTCCACTCCTGTCCTCCCCAAGCCGGCGCTGCCTTTGCCGTGCTGTGGCCCTGCTGTCCTTTCTGGCCCTAAGTCTCCAGGGCCAGCACCCAGGCCTGTCCTTTCTCTGCCTTTTCTCCTGACCCGTCCCGTCCGTCGGCTCTGCCCTCCTCCCGCGTTCACTCTGAGCTTTGTGCTAATGACTGTGCCCCCCTCACTGTCCGCCGGGCTTTGGCCCAGGGCCAAGATCAGCTGGGGGGCAAAGGGGTAGATGAAAGCGGCTGCTTCCTGGACAGTCTTGGGCCTAGTGTTCGGTTTCTAAAACCAGGACTTCCTTTTTGTCTCTCGCTGTTACCGGCTTTAAACCTGGGATGAACTATTGCTCAACCGAGGCATTTAATAATAATTCAATGACTAAAGTCTCAATTTTATTAAATACTAGAGGCCAGTGCACAAAATTCGTGCAGGGGGCTCGACCCTCGCATCCCTGGCTTCATCCGGAAGGATGTCTGGTTTAATGAGCATGTTTCGCTTTTATTATGGATTTTAATAGAATTTTTCATCGTGACCAGTGAGATTAGCATATTTCCAAATTTCACACGGACCCTGTCCACTCCGCTGTGGAGGGGCCCTCCCGGCACAGCCTCGTAGTGTCTCCGGTGCTGCTCGAGCGCTCACTGTGGGATGACGGGCTGTGCCAAGGCCTCTGAGGAGGGGAGGAGTGTGGTGTCCTGAGGACCCCATGTTCAGGCTGGGTCTGCAGTCCTCTCTCCTGCTGCCCGCAGACTCAGCACTGGGCCCCACTGCCTGTGGGGGGTATTTCTTGGCCTGGGACGGGCTTTTGGGGCTGTGCTTGGGGCATTGTCCACCAGGTGCCTTCGCCTCTGTGTGGCCTCGAGGGCTAACGGGACTCACTGCCTCTCCTTTCTCACTTTCCTGTCCTTGAGTCACGGTTCTGTGCGCGAGATGCCTCGGTGTTTTTCTTGTCTCTTGCTAACCGCTTTTATCACTAATAATTCTTGAATGAGTTTTCTTAGGAGGAGCATTTAGACTCAGATGTCAATCATTGGGTAAAACCTTCAATCCTGTGGAACACAGCCTTTTGAATGAAGTGCTGTGACTCCGTCTGAATTGGTTTTTCCACAAAAAGGTCCTAAGCAACGTGGCTCCTTGCGCTGCCTGACAGCAAACACTGCAGATCACGCTGCGTCCCTGCGTGGGCGCGCTGTCTCGAAGCCCCAGCGGGCGTGTTTCTGTACGGACTGCGGTGGAAGCGCGGGTCGTGCCTCCGTCTGTGCGGGTAGATCCTCTCCTCTGAGCTCAGCCGCACGGAGGCTTCTCGCTGCGGAAGACCTCTGACGCGGAGGCTGCCCCGAGGCTGCAGAGGGCTCTGCTCTTGTGGTGGCTGCGTGCTCACCGCCGGGAGGAAAGGAAAGTGTCCCTCGTGGTGTGGATACTGTCAAGTCCCACAGTTACGATGGCAGGAGCTAACCGTTAAAATCTGGTACTAACTGGGTCTCTTTCCTGTTAAAATAGTTACTTCCTCAAAGTGTAATCACTGTTTTTCTGATGCTTCTGTCCACTACCCAGTGTGGTTCTGTACGACACAGTGTCACATTCGAAAACTTGCCACCGAAGCGTCACTCACTCCCCTTTCCTCCGTGTCCCTCAGGTGGGGAGGTGGTCAAAATAGCACAGCTGGCTTCGCTCACAGGACCACCGAGTCGCGTGGCCCAGCCAGAGACCCCGGTGACGCTGCAGTTCCAAGGGAACAAGTTCACCTTGTCCCACAGCCAGCTGCGGCAGCTCACGGCCGGCCAGCCCCTGCAGCTGCAAGGTGAGCGCGTCGCGTGGTGTCTCCCTGGACACGCCACAGCGAGCCTGGCCCGAGGGCCGGGAGGACCCGTCCTTGACACGGGCTCAGGAGGTGCTAAAAACCTACCCTGTGCCCGGCCGACACGGCTCAGTGGTGGAGTGTCCACCTATGAACCAGGAGGTCACAATGGGTTCCTGGCCAGGGCACAGGCCCAGGTTGCCGGCTCCCTCCCCAGTAGGGAGCGTGCAGGAGGCAGCAAATCCATGATTCTCTGACATCTATAAAAAGTCTACCCTTTCATAAAAATTTCCTATTTTAAAAATAAAAATAGAAACCCTTGCTGCTTTCTGCTTTTACTGTGGAGTGTGAATTGTCCTAAGAAGGCCGAGGACCGCAGTCGATGTGGGCGAGCTGTGCTCACAGGTTGCCGGCAGCTCCAGGCCAGCGCTCCCGCCTGTGGCCAAGGGGATGTGTCCGGGGATGTGCTGCTGTTTGAAGGAAAGGAAGATGTGTGCTGCCTTAGTCCTGAGTGACCACAGGGCAGCAGCTCGGTCATGTGTCGCTCTTGGTTGCGGGTTTGGGTTCAGGGTGATGTCATCAGCAGCCCCTGCCCACACGTGTCTGAGACGTGGTGAGCATGGCTCCCGGGTGTGAAGGGCACTGGAGGGGCACACTTGGCAGAGCAGAGGCCCCTAGGAAGCCTGCAGCAACGACACTGTTCATTGGTCTAATTTCCTACTTCTCTGGGTTGTTGGTCACGGGTGAGGCCATCCCTGGGGCTGTAGTTTCTGTGGGAGGTGGGCGGTTCCTGCAGAGCAGAGCTGTGGAGACGCGGCCACACCGCGGTGCAGTGTCGGCTCCTTAAGCAGCCACAGCATTTGCACTTCACAGACACGCTCACCTTTTCCTCATCTGGCTGGCGGGCTGGCAAGCACCAGCCTGTGGTCAGGCAGCTGGGCCCTTCCCTGGGACCCGGGCCTCACACAGACGTGACAGACCCTGAGCAAGTGCCGCTTGCATTGCCCCAAATTCCTAGGAATCGATGAGCTTCCTTTTGACATTTAGAAAAACGACATTGTTTCTTTTTTTCTTTTCTTACTATTTATTGATTTCAGAGGGGAAGGGAGAGAGAGAGAAACATCCATGATGGGAGAGAATCACTGATGGGCTGCCTTCTGCATATCCCTACTAGGCATGTGCCCTGACCTGGAATCAGACTGTGACATCCTGGGTCACAGGTCCATGCTCAACCACTGAGCCCCGCCAGCTGGGCTGCTTCTTAGAGTTACAGTCTTTGTGAATGAAGTGTTTCCCTTTTTCTACAAGTAACTGAGCTTGGCATTGCCATGTGGGAGCAAGTGTGGTTTTGGAGATTAGGTCTGGGGCCTGTGTCTGCACACTTGGAGTGGGCGTGACTGATCGCCCTGGTGCATGTGTGATTGCAGGCAGCGTCCTTCAGATCGTGTCCGCCCCCGGGCAGTCCTACCTGCGACCACCAGGCCCCATGGTGATGCAGACCGTGTCTCAGGCGGGTGCCCTGAGCGCCCTGGGAAGCAAGCCCCCGACCAGCGGCCCAGGCCCCACTCCCGTGGCCCCACCAGGTAGAGTGCTCTGAGCAGGAGGAAGACTGGCTGTGAAGCTTCCTCTGGCTCTCTCCAGCGAAGGTAACGGGAGGCCTTTAGGATTCTGACTGTGGGGCCTGAGAACCTGAAGGTCCCGCCATGGCCGTGTCTGATTTCCTGCACAGCCAGTGTACACTTGGCTTTTTTCGTTGTTGACTCAGAGTTCCTGGCTGACTGTCACCAGCCTCCATCACTGTAGATGTTGTTTTGGTGCTAGGATTGCCTCTGTGACAGACAGTAAGGCGGGTGCTCAGTGTGAGACAGATAATGCTGTCTCTCGCCTGGTTCATAGCCTGCTTCCCGCCAGGGTCCTACTCCCTGGACCCACTCCTGCCAAATCACCACGACTCTCCCTGGCGCCCCCTAACCAGGCCCCCGGAGCTGTCTCCGAGCACATTCTGCACGGGCAGCAGCAGCCCGAACGTTTGGGTCGCTTGGCGCTGGTCTGAAGGGAGCTGCCTCCTGGCCTGAGCAAGGGCCCGGGGCCTGGTGGCTGCTGTGCCGGCGTGCAGGCCGCGAGGAATGGTGCACAGGGCACTCGCCGCGAGAGGGAGACTGGCACTCCCTCGGGATGTGGCCAGAGAGCAGGGACTCCTTGGGTTCTGACCATTGCAGGTGTGACGGGCAGGGAGAGGTAGCGCTGATCTGGGGCGCGCTGAGGGGAGGGGGTGCGCTGCGTCTGGAGCTCTGTTTCCAACCTGTTTCTGATTTGCAGTTGGTGTGCCTGGTCGAGTGGCGGTCAACCCCCTGACGGTAGGAGAACCCGGCATGGCATCCAAGCCAGCGTCTCCCATTGGGGGGCCCACTCAGGTACTGAGCACCTCCCCGTGCGCGTGGGGCCTTCGGGAGGCCACGGCTGGGTTACGGACGTTCCGTTTAAAGTGCTTTCCCAGTAAAAGGATGAAACTGGCTTTACGATGGCAAACGTCTCCTTTCATGTAGTTGATATTGTGACATGGGAAATGCTTTCGAGAAACTGCTTTTCTCTCTCCTGTGTCCTGGGAGCGGGCCCTGCCCATCTGGGGTGCTCTGCGGGCAGGCCCCGCCCAGGGCCCCGCAGGCTGGGCCCCCCTTCCTCCCCTGCTGGCCTGTGGTTTCTCATGGGCCGTTCCGTCCCTTTCCGTCTCTTCCTGACGTAGGAGGACAAGGCCCGGGTCCTGAAAGAGCGGCTGGACCAGGTCTCCTCCGTCAACGAGCGGCGCTGCTCCCGTGCCCCCATCTACGGCACAGACCTGCTGGCGGCTTGTTCCCTGGCCTGCGGAGAACGGGGCTCGGGGCTCCGCGCTCTGGGGAGCCGGCATGAGAAGGGGGCGAGGCCAACGAGTGTCCGCATGTCACCTTCACATAGTCAGAGGGACCTGGTTTTGACGCTGACTCAACGTCAAGAGTCCCTCCAGGACATTATCGACAGGTGAGGTGGTTTCACTGCGGTAAGGGCCTGTGTGCTCACCTTGCCCTCCTCCCGCCCTCTGTGCCCTGCCGTGTGCCCTGCCAACCCCTGACCTTCTGTTTCCATAGTTGTGTCTTTTCCAGAACGTCACAAAGTTAGAACCACAGTGTGTGGCCTTTTCAGATGGCATTCTTCCATGTGTGACTGTACGTTGAAGGTTCCTCCCTGTCTTGTCTTGGCCTGATGGCTCGTTTCCTGTCAGCTGCCTTGTGCTCGGTTGTCCGGATGGACCAGCGTTCTTTATCCATTACCAGCTGAGGGACGGCTAGCTTGTCTCCAGGAACTGCGACTAGCAGTGACCATCTGTGTGCAGGTTTCCATGTGGATATGGGTTTTCAGCTCTTTCAGGTGAAAAGCTAGGAGTGAGATGGCTAGACCGTGTGGCACAACTGTGCCTAGTTTTGTAAGAAACAGTCTTCCTAAGTGGCGGCCCCACCTGTTCCCCAGCAGTGAGTGCGGGTCCTGGCGCCTCCAGGCTGGGCGGCGTCTGTGAGGAGTGTGCCGGCATCTCTGGCCCAGGTGCACCTCCGGGTCACAGGAAGTGCAGCATCTCTCCTCGGCTCGTTTGCATCTGCGTCTTCTGTGGTGGATGTGTTCGGCCTTTGGTGCGCTTTCAGTCAGGTTGCCTTTGTTCTGTTGAGTGCTGAGAGCTCATGGTACATCGCGGACAGGAGTCCTTTATCAGATGTGTCCTTTGCAATCGTTTTGTCCCCGTCCATGGCTTATCTTCGTGCTCTCTTGACAGCGTCCTTCGCAGAATCGGAGTTTTAATTTCAGTGGAGCCCAGCTGGTCAGTCTTCTCGCTCGTGGGTCATGGCTTTGATGTTGTATCTAGAGAAGCTGTCGCCACACCCAGGGTCACCCAGGTTCTGATGGGTTGTCTTCCAGGAGTTTGTCGTTGTGCAGCTCACACTTAGGTCTGTGATCCCTGAGTCGGGATTTGTGAGGGTGCGCTCGGCGTCTGGTCCTTTCGTGCACGTGGTGTCTGTTGTAAGGTCGTCCTGCCTCTGTCGTGGGTCAGGTGGCTAGAACGAGGAGGTTGGCTCTCTTGGTATCTGCCACTTCATCTTCTGCCTTGGGAGTCGTGTGGCCATCCTCAGACTCAGTTCTCTCCATGTTGTGTGGCCGTTACGGTCTTTTGCCTCCAGGTAAACTTTAAACTCAGCTGGTCGGTAGTCACGAAACGACTTGCTGGGTTCTGACTGGTGTGGTGTTGAGCCTCCAGATCAGCTGGGAGAGCTGGCCCCTGCAAGAGTGACTCTGGCTGCCCATGAAGGTGGGAGTCTCTCCATTGCCCGTTTATGTGGTCGTCTTGGTCGGGGTTTTGATGGCGGGTGGCTTTGGTTTGCTGCAGTGGCAGCGAGTAATGGACAGCGACCTGAGCTGATGGCCCGAGGAGGCCGGGCGATGGTGTCAGGTCGGCCTTGAGACAGGCCCTTCCTCCCTGGCTGCCACAGCGGCCGCAGCAGCTCAGTGTTCGCATTGTCCCCCACCCCGTCCAGGAGACAGAGCCCCGTACCCCAACGTCCCCATCAGAAGACGTGCCCTTCGCAGGGGATGGGCTGTGAGTCTGTGCTGGGGTCTGAATGGGCCCCGCCCTGGTGTTTCTTCCTGGGTGGCACGCATCGGCCAGGGCTGTCGGGACCTGTGCCCATGGTTGCTGGGACAGTGTGGGCAACAGGCTTGTCACCATGGTGACTGATGTCAGAGCTGCTGCCTGGTGGAGATGTGAAATGCTGCATGTGACGACGCGCTTCCTGCTCCTCAGGGTGGCGTGTGTGATCCCACCGGTGGTGGCCGCACCTCCATCCTTGTGGGTGCCGCGGCCGCCCTCCCTCTACAGCCACAGGATGAGGATTTTTAGGCACCGCCTGCAGGAGCACACGGCGCCCTACGCCCAGCAGCTGCAGCGGGTGACCGCCCTGCGCTCGCTGCAGTTCCCCGAGCTGAGGCTGGTCCAGCTGGACTCAGGTAGGAGAGGGTGCTCGCGCGTCACACGCTCATGCGTCGCACCCGTGCTCGGGGGGCAGACGCTCAGTGTTGCTTCGCTGTAGGAAAGCTGGAGGCCCTGGCGATGCTGCTGAAGAAGCTGAGATTAGAACGACGCCGGGTGCTGATCATGTCGCAGATGGTCCTCATGCTGGACATCTTAGAGATGTTTCTGAACTTCCACTTCGTCACCTACATACGCATCGACGAGAATGCCAACAGCGAACAGCGGCAGGTCAGGCGAACGTCGGCTTCCCTCGCAGGGTCTGGCCGGGCGCTCAGCGCTGTGCACATTCGATGCTGTCGCCCCCTTCCGAACAGAGGGAGGCGCGACATCTCCGGGTCTTGGAACTCAAGAGTCTTTTCAGCCCCATCTCCCGATACTTCTCTTTCACTCAGAGCTCGTACCGGCATCCCGGTGCCGCAGAGTCAGGTCTGTGACGCGCGCTCCCTGCAGGACTGGGCTGTGTCCCTCAGGAGGCAGCCCTGGTGGGAACAGGAAACCGCCCAATGGCTTTACCTTAAAGAAGTGCCTGGTCAGCCACCTGCCATGGTCACTTTTCAGAGCAGCGCTGCCGGGCGTGAGCTCTGCAGCTTCCCGGCCAGTCACGGTGGGTGTGACCCTCCACGTGGTCGCTCCCTCCCAGCAACCCCTCCTGACAGCTGGTGTGCACAGCTGTTTCCTGGAGAAGTGCTACCCACCCCCCCTTTCCCGGGCTGCCGCGTCCCGAGCTGTCCCCAGGCCCTGGGAGCAGGTTAGCGTGCGCCAATGTTCCCAAGAGCAGGGCCATGTCCTGTAGCATCAGCACCTCGTGCTGCACACCCCGAGCCGGCCTGCAGGGAGGCCACTGCTCACGGACAAGTGTCCTAGGTAGTGGAGTAGCACATTGTATGGAGAATTCCTCTTTTAAAAAATAAGTTTTTACTGGTTTTTAGAGAAAGAAAGGGAGAGAGATAGAGAGATAGAAACATCGATGAGAGAGAAACATCATGGATCAGCTGCCTCCTGCCCTGCAACCCGGGCGTGTGCCCTGACCGGGATGGAACCAGTGATCTCTTGGTTCCTGGGTGGACACTCGCCCACTGAGCGGTGCCGGCTGGGCTTTCTTCAAGGAGGAGGGTCGTTTGCCTGCTGTGGTCTCACCTGGTGCTGCACTAACTGCAGAGGAGCTTTGTCCAGCGAGGCCGTTGGGCACCGGCCCGAGTGGTGGAGGCGGCTCTTGGGCCTTTTCCGCTCCCTCAGCCTTACTCCAGGGGCCTTTGCTGTAAGGTGCCCTGGCATTGCCTGGGGGCACATGAGGAAGCGCACATCCCTCCCCAGGAAGACGTTCTCCTGTGGGGCCTACCAGTTGCGCTGACAGCACTGGTCGCCTGGAGCTGGCGGTCTCCTGCGCCGACTTGTGCGATTTAAACCGTGTGTGGAGGGGCCTGGTGAGCAAGGGCGCAAGCGTACCAAGAGCCAGAATCAAAGGCCAGAGACCTGGTGTGACCTAAACACGGGGACGTGAGCCCAGTCTCACAGGGGAGTGGACGCAGCGTTTCCCCAGGGACCGGAGTCCTGAGGGGGCTTTGTGTCGTCGCAGGAACTGGTGAAGAGCTTCAACAGAGACAGGCGGATCTTCTGTGTCATCCTGTCCACGCGCAGCCGCTCGGCAGGTGTGAGCCTGATGGAGGCCGACGCCGTGGTGTTCTACGACCACGACCTGAACCCCGTGCTGGACGTGCAGGCCCAGCGCTGGTGTGACAGGATCGGGAGGCGCAAGGACGTGCACGTGTACAGGTGAGGCTGGGGCGGATAAGCGCTGCCTGGCGGGTGGGTCGTGTGCGTGCGCGGTGACTGCGATGTTACCGCACGAAGCTGCTGACTTTGCTGTGTGTTGTGCCTCTTCTGGAGCCTGCACCTTCGGAGGAGGGAGCGTTCAGGGCTTATCAAGTGTGTGTTGTCTGTGGGCAAGTCAGATGCTCACAGAACCTCCATCTAACTGACACTCAAGCGGCGAGGAAGCGGGGGGTGCTCTGCGCGGCCTGCGTTGTGTTGCTCTTTTGTGCCATGTGCACTAGGCACTTGCTGTGCCCGGGACGGAAAGCGCAGGCTGTGCTCGCGGCCACTAGCTGTTCTAGGCCGTTGCCCTGAAGATAGGCGCTCACTACGGGTCGGCATAGGGTGCTCCAGGCGGAGGCTGGCGGGCGGGGACGTGGCCGGACTGAGATGGGAGGCACAGTGGGGCAGGAGGCCTCTCGTGGCCGCGTGAGGGCAGGATTGCACGGAGCCCGTGGGGCGCCGGCGTGTGTGCTTCCGAGCCTGCGGGCACCTGCCTGCGGGCGCGCCCTTCCAGGTGGCCTCCGCGCCGGCCGCTCCCGGGGCCGTGCTCCGGGGCCGAGCTGCCTCTGTGTGTGGGTCTTGTTTTATGTGTAGGCTTGTGAGTGCCAATTCCATTGAAGAGAAGCTTTTGAAGAATGGCACCAAGGATCTGATCCGAGAAGTGGCTGCCCAGGGAAACGACTACTCCATGGCCTTCCTGACGCAGGTACCTCGTCCGTGGGCCTCGGGGGGGCTTCCCCGGGGCACGGGTGCGTGGCTCTAGGGACGTCAGTGAGGCGTGCTCGGTCGGGCCTGAGCCAGCCCTCTCGTGGGGGTAATGTGCGTCTCTGTGCTCAGCGCACCATCCAGGACCTGTTTGAGGTGTGCATGCCCCTGGAGGACCCTGGCTCCCCCGTGACGGCCGAGGAGTTCGTGGTCCTTCCCCAGGAGCCGACTGTCACAGAGACCATCGCACCCAAGATCGCACGGCCTTTCATCGAGGTGCGGACGGAGCCTGCCTTGGTCCTGTGCTCTCCGACTCCAGGGCTGCTCCTGCCTGGCCTCTCCCTGGGTCCTGGCTGTGCAGGGCCCTTGCTGGGAAGCACACTGCGGTCCACCCTCACCCCCCCCTCCACCCCCACCTCCTTGGTGAGGAGATTCACTGCCACCTCATCCATTTTTTTTCAAATGTATTTATTGTTAAAGGTATCACATGTCTCCTTTCCCCCATTGACCTCTCCCTGCCCACTCCCACCCTCCAGCTCATGCCGTCACCCCCTACTGTCTGTGTCCATTAGTTATGCTTATATACCTCATCCATTTAAAAAAATTAACCGTTCGGCCCTGGCCAGTGTGGCTTAGTGGATAGAGTGTTGGCCTGCAGACCAAAAAATCCCCGGTTCAATTCTGCTCAAGGGCACGTACCTCGTTGCAGGCTCCTCCCCGGCCCGGGCCCAGGTCAGGGTGCGTGCAGGAGGCAGCCGATCGATGTCTCTCACATCGATGTGTCTCTCTGCCTCCCCCTCTCCCTCCCACTCGCTCTCGGGTGAGGATTACAAAAACTAAAGCCCCGTCAGCGCACCACCTGACCCAGCATGTTCTTCCCCAGGCCCTGAGGAGCATCGAGTGCCTGGAGGGGGACGCGCAGGAGCCTGCGGGGGAGGCTGTGCCTGGGTCCCCGGACCCCGATGGCTCGAGGGACCAGGAGCCCTCCCAGCTGGAGGAGCTGGCCGACTTCATGGAACAGGTCTGGGCGTTCTCTCCTTTCTGCTTTCACCTCACATTTTCTTCTGCGAGTCATTGTCTTAACAACGTATCCTTTCGTAAATATTTCCTGTTCACTTTGGCCAAGAACATCACTTTTTTGTTAATCCTCATCCAGGGGGTGTTTTTTTCACGGAGAGAGTGAGATATAGAGAGAGACACATGGACACATTGATTGATTGCCTCCCACACGCCCCTACCAGGGCTGGGATTAAATCTCCAACTGAGGTATGTGCCCTCGACCGGAATTGAACCTGCAGCCGTTCAGTTCTTGGGCCAGTACTCTACCCACTGAGCCAACTGGCCAGAGCACAACCACTTTTTTTATTCAAGTGTTGGTGGGGGTTGTAAGGGACTTAATTCTATTAACCTGCAACTAACTATCCAAAAAATATATTTTGAAACAGCTCACCCCAATTGAAAAATATGCTTTGAATTACCTGGAACTGTTCCATGCTTCCATCGATCATGAGAAAGAGCGGAACGGGGAGGTAAGGGCCATCCTCACACACGAGTGGCTCAGGTTCTGTGGACTTGAGTTTGGTTTGGAGGAAAGTGAGTTGCCTGGAGTCACAGGAACGACCCCAAACCCACCAGTGCAGACACCAGTTGCCATGCAGGTCCGGGAGGCCCGTGCCAGCAGCTCCACATGTGGGCAGCTGTGGTGCCTGACATGCTGGGCCCAGAGGAGTGCTGGGCAGTGGGCGACCACAGCGTGGGGGGCGCGTGACAGGGAAGAGAGTGAGACCAGCTGGGGGGCAGGTGTGTTCCCCGTGGGAACGCTGGACGCGGAGTCCAAGCCTGTGCTCTCCCAGCAGGACGCTGTGCTGGCCGCAATGAGCGCCTGGGAGGCCCAGAACCTGCGGACGCTGCAGGAGCAGGAGGCCCGGGCGCAACAGGAGCAGGAGCAGGAGCAGGAGCAGCTGCTCACCTACACCCGGGAGGACGCCTACAACGCGGTGCGTACCCATCGTCGCATCACCACGCGGACGTGTGCTCTTGGCTGCGTGGTTTCCTAGGGCTGTGCTGAGTCCCTGAGTCACGAAGGTGCTTGCAGCGTGAAATAGACTCATTGAAAGCTCCCCTGTCTCCCGCAGGAATACATCTACGAAGGAGCGGACGGGCAGACGGAAGTGATGCCGGTGCGTGCCTCGTCCCCGTCCCCTGTGGGTGGCTGCTTTCCTCGAGTCACCAGTTCATGCCTCTCCCTTCTCCATGCAGCTCTGGACCCCGCCCACTCCGCCCCAAGACGACAACGACATCTACATTGACTCGGTCATGTGTCTCATGTACGAGACCACGCCCATCCCCGAGTCCAAGCTGCCCCCGGTGTACGTGAGGAAGGAGCGCCGGCGGCACAGGACGGACCCCTCAGGTGCGCCATGGGCCGTGCTCACCTGTCACCTGTCGCGCGGCTTTGTGTTCCCAGGCAGGGAGGTGCCTCGGCATGCAGGCAGTGGGCAGGGAGGCGGGAGGGGTCATCCTTGCCGAGGGCTCCTGGGTGACAGGCCCCCTGGTCAGCCCCTGGCCCCTCCTTGGCTCGCGGTAGGCCCTGAGCGGCCTCTCTGTCCAGCTGCAGGCAGGAAGAAGAAGCAGCGGCACGGGGAGGCGGTCGTGCCCCCGCGGTCACTCTTTGACCGCGCCACACCGGGCCTGCTGAAGATGCGGCGGGAGGGCAAGGAGCAGAAGAAGAACCTCCTGCTGAAGCAGCAGACGCAGTTTGCCAAGCCTCTGCCCACTTTCGCCAAACCTGCTGCCGAGTCCGGCCCCGACAACCCCGAGTGGCTCATCAGCGAGGACTGGGCGCTGCTGCAGGTGAGCCTGGCCCCGGGGCCCCTTCCCCGCGTGTCCGTCCGCGCCGTGCCCACGGCGGGGGGAGTGGAAAGCCGCCTCAGCGTGCTGACCGGGTGCCCGACCTGGTCCTCTAGGCCGTGAAGCAACTGCTGGAGCTGCCTCTGAACCTCACGATCGTGTCCCCGGCCCACACGCCCAACTGGGACCTCGTCAGTGACGTCGTCAACTCCTGCAGCCGCATCTACCGCTCCTCCAAGCAGTGCCGCAGCCGCTACGAGAGCGTGCTCATCCCCAGGGAAGAGGGCAAGGTGAGACGGGGCCCTTGGCACGGGGCACAGGGGCTCCGCGAGGGGGCGGCCTGCGCTGTCCTCACGCTTGGTGCAGCTGCAGTCCTGGTGCCTGAGGCTGGCGGCCCGGGCGCCGTGCTGCTTGGTCCTTGGAAGGTGCTGTGTGGCTCCTGTGGCTCCAGGTGCCAGGTCCTGCCTCCTCGCTCTAGCAGGCAGAGCTTCACTGTGCACTTCGCTCACGTGAAGCCTGGTCTGTGCCTTCCCTGCCGTGGCCGCACAGCCGCTGGGCTGGCTTGATGGCTCTAGACCATCAGGCCACACTGACCGAGCATCGCACTGCTGCAGTCGTAGGACAGCTGGTTCCTTGGCGTAGGTCGTCGCCAGGAACCGGGGAGTCAGCTCTGCGGGGGGCGCAGCTGTCTTGGGAGCCGGCAGGCACTTGGTGTCGCTGTGGGACTCGGAAGGTGGTGTTACCAGCACAGGCAGTGCCACGTCCCGAGACAAGCCTGGCAGCAGGAATGTCCGCCCCTGCACAGCTCGCTGTGGGCAGAGACCCCAGGGAAGGTCACGTTGCTGGGAAGGTGCTGGCTTCATCCCTTGTCGTGGCCTCGTGCACTTGGCCAGCTGCTCGCTCTCTGCAGCTGCTGATGGGAGGCTTACTCAGGTGACGTGCAGAAAGGTTTGCCACAGACCAAGGAGGTGTGGGTGCCTGGCAGGTGCCGGCCGCTGTGCCCTTGCTGTTGTGTCTGTGCTATCCCAGGTAGAGGGGGTTTAATCACAGCCTCATCTGAGGCCTCCCGGTCAGTGAGCCCCGTTCCGGGGTCGCTGACTGACGGACCATTTTGTTTCAGAGCAAGAACAACCGTCCTCTGCGCACAGGCCAGATTTACGCCCAGGACGAGAACGCCACGCACACCCAGCTGTACACGAGCCACTTTGACCTGATGAAGATGACGGCCGGCAAGAGGAGCCCGCCCATCAAGCCCCTGTAGGCCCCGTCCGTCTGCACGGCCGAGCCGGGGCCGGGCGGAGGTTCTTCCTGTCGTTTGTCATGTGCGTCTCCTTTTTCCTTCACGCGGTGACTTTGGTCTCCGTCTCTGCTGCAGGCTTGGCATGAACCCCTTCCAGAAAAACCCCAAGCACGCGTCCGTGCTGGCAGAAAGGTACTGTTGTGACACGCTTTCCTCTCTGAGCTGGTCACCGCCCAGTGTTCTCTTACGTGCCATCCGTTTAGTGAGTTGTGGAGCAAATGGCGTGTCCTGCCATCACGGGGGGCCGGGGGGGCCGGGCAGGCCCAGCAGGGGCTCGTCCCGGGAGATCCTTGTTTGCACAGGGAGGGTGTGGAGGGGGCATCCTGCCTGCCGGCCTGGCGGAGGGCACAGCAGCGGGACAGGGGCACTCTCCTCCTCCGCCTCATCCCTGACCTGGCAAACATTGTGCTGGCTCTTCGGTAAAAACATGCCCAGTGTGGGCTGGACGTACTTGCCTTGGATCAAGGAGGTCTGTAGGTGACAGTGTGGGGGAGGATGCAGCAGACCCGGAGCAGGGGTCCATGAGAGGGTGAGGAGACCTGCGCCCCTGGGGCTTGCTGGTTGGGCCCTGTTGCCAGGGTGGAGGCCTCTGCTGGGGCCTGGAAGGGAACAGACCATGGGCAGCCTTTCTCCTTCCCAGCCTGGTCCACCCCACACCCACTCGGAGCTGGGTGGGCGCTGCCTCCAGCACCCGGCAGCTCCAGGAATGGGCTGTGGGTTTCAGAAATATTTGTGTGCTTCAAAACGCGAGGCTTATTTTTATTTCTTCTTCTGTCTTTAGTGGCATCAACTACGACAAGCCCCTGCCTCCTATCCAGGTTGCATCTCTTCGTGCAGAGCGAATTGCCAAAGAGAAGAAGGTGTGGGGCCTGGGCATGCCATGCAGCTGCCATCAGGCAACCGAGGCCCCAGGAGCTCCATCTCCTTTCTTCCTGCCCTGCAGGCACTGGCCGACCAGCAGAAGGCGCAGCAGCCGCCTGTGACGCAGCCCCCGCCACCCCCGCCGCAGCCACAGCCCCCACCACCTCAGCAGCCACCACCGCCTCTGCCCCAGCCCCCAGCGACGGCAGGCAGCCAGCAGCCCTCAGGGCCACCCACCGTGCCGCCCCCTGCCCAGGCGCAGCCTCCAGCACAGCCTGTGCAGCCCCCACAGAAGGCACCCCCTGCGATCACTACCGTAGGCAGTGCTGCGGTGCTGGTGAGTTGGCCCTCCCCGCCCTCAAGCGCCTGAGGTTCCTGCAGCACCCGGAGCAGCAGGCCTCCTTCCTGTCGGGGAGATGGGGTGTCGCCTGAGGGCTCCTGCGCTGGGAGAGCTCAGTGGTGCAGGAGCCTCGGAGTCGGAGAGGATGTGTGAGCCGTAACTGAGCAAGGCGCCCCCTTCCTCCCCACAAACTTGCAGGGCAGACGCTGTTTGCCAGTTTGCAAACTTCTCTTCTGACTTCGTAGTTTTCCTCAAAGCATGTGCATATGTGCTCATGGGCACGCATGCATCTCCAGTGCCTGTCAGAGAAAAAGGGTAAAATGCACAAAAGAAGGGAAGAGAAGGGGGCTCATGATTTCACAAGCCCTATGCTGGCACTGTCACGCCCTGGCGTGTGCCCTCGCTCTGGTGCCCATGCGGCCCATGCTGAGCTCACAGTGGGAAGAGCCCTGGGAGGGGATGGAGGCTCAGCTGCTCTGCACTGTCAGCCAGGCGTGGGGTGTCTGCAGAACCAACCTCTCGGCTTTGATTTCCTTTGGGGGGGGGGGGGAGTGAGGGTTGCGTATGTGCCTGGGCAGCCTCATTCCTTATTCGTGCAAAAAATGCACTCATGGAGCACCTGTGCCCAGGGACTCTGTCCTGCAGGCAGGCGTCCGGCCAGGCAGGACCCGGGAGAACCCTGGTGGGTGCTCAGGAGGGGCTGTGCCTGAATGACAGGAGTGAGGAAGGAATGGAGACCAGCAGGCACAGGCCCTTAGCCTGGCAGCCATGGGGCCAGCAGGGTCAGCATGGCTGGAGCACCACTCACTGAGGAGTGGACACTGCAATGAGGGAGGAGCTGGGACGGGGGCGGGAGTCAGCTGTGTGGCCAGTGGCCAGTAGCCATGGCCACGAGTTTGGGTTTGATGCTGACAAATGGAGCTTTGGAGGGTGTACCGTGTGCATGTGCAAGTCCCTTCTCTCCCCAGCAGGCCGGCGCCATCAAGACGTCTGTGACGGGGACAAGCATGCCAGCAGGTAAGGGCCAGCAATGTCAGCGGGAACTCCTGTGTCGCGTGCTCTTGCCTCACAGACCCTCTCTCTGCAGGCAGCGTGAGCGGAAACGTGATCGTGAACACCATCGCGGGCGTCCCTGCTGCCACCTTCCAGCCCATCAACAAGCGCCTGGCTTCGCCTGTGGCGCCCGGAGCCCTGACGGTGAGCTGCCTGCTTCTGGGGGGTCAGTAGCCGAGGATGCTGTGCAAGTCATTTCCTTGTTGGGAAAAGGACTGGCCTGGCTGAGTTTCATGGGCCTGAGATGTTTCAGTTCAGTTCGGTTGTTAATGATACATGCGTATTTTATTTTAGCGATATTTATTTACTTACTGTCTAAAGTTTTACGTAGTCTCTTTTTTCCCCTATTTAACCACACTCCCCCCGCCCCCCCAGCCATTCCCACCCTGGGCAAGCCCCCACCGCCCCAGTGCCTGTGTCCATTGGATGTGCTAGTTAATAATTTTATTGATTTCAGAGAAACAACAGTGATGAGAGGGAATCATTGATCAGCTGCCTCCTGTACGCCCCTACTGGGGATCGATCCCGCAACTTGGGCCTGTGCCCTTGACCGGAATCAAACCCGGGACCCTTCAGTCCATAGGCCTATGCTCTATCCACTTAACCACACTGGCTAGGGCAGACCTGTGATATTTTAAAAGATAAAGTGATTCATCCATGATGCATTTTGGAGCACCGCTTCCTGTGATGTGGGGACAGAACATGGCTGAAGCCCACCGTGCTTGCATGGGACCCTCCTGGGCCGAGGCTGGGGTGTAAGTGCCAGCAGCAGGAGGGGCAGCAGCAGCAGCAGCAGGCAGTGGGCAGGCCCTTCAGACTCGGGTAGAGGGTGTAGGTTATGAAAGTTATGCTTCCTGTTTTATAGAATTAAAAGAAGCTGGAGAATGTCTATAGAAACCTGGAAACTACTTTAAAACTATTTTAAAAGAAGGTAGAGAACTTTGGGAAACAAAAACTGGTTACCAGAATTGTAGAAAGAAAACCTAGTAATTGGGCTTACTGTCAGTTACCCTGTAGGAGAGAGAGTTAGTGAACTGGAAGACAAGTCCGAGGAAGTTATTCCAAACGCAGGATGGGGACAGCAGTGGTGAATGGAGAGAAGTTAAAGCCATGAGAGGTGGACAGAGAGGATGGGAGGGCAGGCAGAGAGAGCGAGGATGTTTCTGTAACAGTAGCGCAGGCCCAGGACAGGGAGGGATCCCACCTGTGCACAGTGCAGGCCGTGGCGGGCGGGCTCTCCGGAGGCCCAGCAGCTCACCTCTCCCTGTTGTGGGGAAGCCAGGAGCCGAGGGGACCACCAGGAGCCCCGGCGCTGTCTCCTTTGGAAACACCTCGAGGGGTTTGCAAACACGAGGGAGGTGCAGAGCGACCTGCTCTGTAGCTCAGGGCACAAGCTTCGAGTGGGCAAGGGCGCCTCCCCTCAGCACCTCCAGGATTGCCCGTGGGTTTAGTTGGTGCCCTTTCCACCCAGTGATGAAGAGAGCGGTCCCCTGATGGGCCT
Organism: Murina feae; assembly: GCA_004026665.1. Taxonomy (NCBI): domain Eukaryota; kingdom Metazoa; phylum Chordata; class Mammalia; order Chiroptera; family Vespertilionidae; genus Murina; species Murina feae. The sequence goes on along the minus strand of PVJC01000895.1, from coordinate 32,116 downwards.
CGTGTTGCCTTTCCAGAGTTCCGGAGGCTCGACGCCGGCCCAGGTGGTCCACACGCAGCCCCGAGCAGTGGGCTCCCCGGCCACGTCTGACCTGGTGTCCCTGGCACCGACGCAGGGCGTTCGTGCGGTCACCTCTGTGACAGCCTCAGCTGTGGTCACCACCAGCCTGGCTGCAGTGCAGGCCCCCGCCCGGTCTCTGGTGACTCAGGTGTCCCAAGGTAACGGTGGTTGGGTTTCCTGTGCCCGTCCACCCTGAGAGGCAGGACTCAGCTTCCGTGTGCTGTGGGGAAGGGAGCAGCGTCCACTAATGAAACAACTTCTCCAGCCACAGGGGTGCAGCTCCCAGGGAAGACCCTCACACCCGCACACTTCCAGCTCCTCCGGCAGCAGCAGCAACAGCAGCAACAGCAGCAGCCGCCGCCGCCGCCACCACCGCCACCACCCTCCCAGGCGCAGGTCCCCCAGCTCCAGGGCCAGGCCCAGTCGCCTGCACAGATCAAAGCTGTCAGCAAGCTGACCCCGGTGAGCACGTGCTCGGGAACCACGGGCCCACATGGGTGGCGCTGTGCCGTGGTGCAGCTCGGAGTGTATCTCACATAAACGCACCTAGTCCGTCGGCGGCGCGTGTGTTTTTAGACGTGGCTTTTGTTGACAGCCTCCCTCCTGCTCTGTGCTCTGTGCTGGGGGCAGGCCCCAAGAGAGCGGAGGCCGCGGTCCTGTCCCACCCAGAGGAAAGGAGGGCAGCGCCTCCCTCAGGCTCTGGGCGGGCAGCTCCCGTGCAGCCTCGGGCCTCACAGGTGGTTTTGAGTGCGATGCCGAGCGTTGCCAGGCTGCACACCGTGCTGACACGGATGTGAACACATTCCTCCTAAAGGGAACAGGGCATTCCTGCCGTTAACTGGAAAAGCACTAACAGCAGGTGTAAGCAGCAACCCAAAACATGGGATAAAAATGCCAGCCAGCTGTCCTGCCCGTCAGGCCCTCTCCCTGGGCCTGTCCCTTCCCCGTTCAGCAGGGACACACGGCTGGTGGAGGCTGTGGCAGTGCTGGCACTGCACCCAGCTTCCTCCTGGAGGCACAGACACCTCCCAGGGAGTCCAAGTGCAGCCCGATAGGGCATCCATTCCTGAGTTGCTCTAGCCACATGCCAGGGCTTCCTGGCCGCCGTGGTGTCGCTGCTGCGTGGGAGGCCCAGAGCCGGCTGTCGGTCAGGGTGTACGCGTGGTGCAGCTGACGCTGCTGAGAAGCTCCTGTCTGGGTTTTAGGAACACCTGATCAAAATGCAGAAGCAGAAGCTGCAGCTGCCCCAGCAGGCCCCGCCGCCACAGGCCCCGCCTGGCCCCCCGCCACCCACTGCACAGGTGCAGGTGCAGCCTCCACCGCCGGCACAGCAGCCGAGCCCCCAGCTCACCACCGTCACCGCCTCGCGGCCCGGAGCCCTGCTCACAGGCACCACTGTGGCCAACCTGCAGGTGGCCCGGCTCGTAAGTCCCCTTGAGGCGCTGGTTTTTCCCACTCGTGCACGGCTCCTGCTTGCGAGTTAAGTAGGTGCTTCCCCTCTAGGTCCTGTTCCCCTTGGAGAGGATGAAACAGCCCCTGGGGAGATGAAGTAATTGTACTTCCCGGAACTGACATGTCCCAGAGCCCATGGCAGAGCGCTAGGGGAAGGAGGAGGGCGGAAGCTAGACCATGGAGGGAGACAGCACATGGGTGTGCCGCGGGCGGCCAGCAGGGGGGTTGGGGGGGAGGGTGCCTGCAAGGCCCAGAGCCAGGTTAGGCTGCTCTTAGGCCAGGGCTCACAGCACCTGGTGGCTACGAGAGACCTCTGAAGAAGGGGCAGCGTCAGGACACATTCCACCATGTTGACTCAGGCACTCGGGTCAGGCCAGGTGGCCAGCTTAGGAGACCCCATGCTGGCACAGGTGCAGCTAGCATCACTTGCCTTAGGTTGCACCTGCCACCCGATCGGTGCTCAGGCAGGAGGGGTGTTTTAATGTTACTTCACTTCGCATGTGCAGAACCTGAAGCCAGCAGGTTAGGTCACCTGCCCAAACCCTAGGGAGGCACCCACAGCACGCTGGCTCTGCTCTGGGCGTGCTTCGCCCACTTGAAGTCTGCAAGACGGGACAGAAGTGGGTGAAACCCGAGAAAGTTTAGTTCCACCTGTGTTCATGTGATGAGAAAGGGCTTGAGCACAGTGACACAAAATTGGTGGCCTTCACGGGAGTCTCGGGTGAGCGCCAGGCTGACCGTCGTAGGACTAGGAACGAGAGGGTCTGGGGAACAGTGCGGTTCAGCTGCTCGAAGGACAGGAGGTGCGAGTGCCATGTGACTGGTGAGCGTTAGGTCCCGTGTGTGTCGGTGATGGTTGGACAGCACAGGTCAGCCTCCGGGGAGATGCTAGTGACCCGTCCACGTCTCACCACTTGACCTTTGTGGGGGAGATATTTGCAGACACACGAGTTGCTGAATGTCTGGGCCCCTTCTTTCTGTTTAGACGCGGGTCCCCACGTCACAGCTGCAGGCGCAAGGCCAGATGCAGGCGCAGGCGCCCCCGCCGGCTCAAGTGGCCCTGGCGAAGCCTCCGGTGGTGTCCGTGCCCGCAGCCGTGGTCTCCTCCCCGGGCGTCACGACCCTGCCCATGAACGTTGCTGGGATCAGCGTGGCCATCGGGCAGCCGCAGAAAGCCACAGGTGCCTGCCCACGTCTGCGGGGCCTGGAGGGGCTGGCGGGCCTTTCCTGTGGAAGTGGCCGCAGCCCTGCTGGCTCCCTCACCAGACACCCATTCCGAGGGCCATGGCCCACACTAGGGGGAGCATCTTCCCCGAGGCCCGAGTACAAGTTTTGACCCTCAGCTTCACCATTAACATTTGGAACTTCCCATCCCTTTATCTCAGCGATTTCCCACCGCTGTGCCCCAGGGATTTGTAACCCTATAGTCACTGACCATGTCATCGGGGGCGGGAGCCTTGTTCTGCAAGGGCCATTGGCTACTGGCAGCATCGCTCACAGGCCAGACGGTATCATCCGCTTAAACGTGAGCCTGTGACATCCAGTCAGCATGTAACTCACCCTGTGCCGTCACGGCCTTACATGGTCTGTGGGCTGGACTGGACGTTCCCCACCCGCCTTGGGTTGTCAAATAAAGAACTGACAACAACCAACAGTGATAGCCATCGGCATGCAGGAATCAAAACTACGCCTGTTTTCTTGTCAGTTCGGTGAACATTGCTCGGTGTGCTGCAGAATTTTAGTAGTTGGTGCCGGGAGGAGGGAAAGCTGAGTGTTCTTGTGGCCGAAGAGCATCTCGGTGTGTGTAGGAGGTGCCTGTCTGTCTTGCAGAGTCAGGGTGCCGTTCTGTGTAGCAGGCAGTGACTCGGGGAAGCGCGGGCAATGCAGGGTGAGCCTGCCTCCGCGCTGACTCACCCACTTGATGTGTTTGCAGGACAGACCGTGGTGGCCCAGCCTGTGCACGTGCAGCAGCTGCTGAAGCTCAAGCAGCAGGCCGTGCAGCAGCAGAAGGCCATCCAGCCACAGGCCGCCCCGGGCCCGGCCGCCGTCCAGCAGAAGGTACTGGCTCCTGCAGGCTCTTGAGTTGCCCTGTCTGTGCTGAGCCGGGCCCTGCCACTAGGCACAGGGTCCAGGTGGGCCCTGCCTTGCTGCCTGACACCCACACAAGGGACCCCAAGGTCGTCCATTTGGGCTGCACAGAGGGTGGCCTGGATGTTGGTGCTACTCCAAGGCCCCAGGGGAGAGGGAGGGTATGAGGTGAGGAGCTGTGTTCACTGCAGGCTTTTGGGGAACAGTGAGGACTCGGGCTGTGGGCTGCTTAGCTGGTAAGGGCCACAGGGTTTGGGAAGCAGATGTAGGTCATAATGTGTGACCCGCCTGGGCGCTAGTGCACAGAACCGAGGATCCAGGCGGGGATCTGGTCCTGTGTGTGCTTGAGGGGGTCAGGGGAAGACAGCCTGACGTGAAAGAGGTCTATTAGCATCTGTCTGACTCAGAAGTTTGCAGGAGGCAGCACTGAACTGAGTGAGGCCCCAAAGCAAACTCCTTCTCAGTAGGCTGACCCCTGGGCAAGGGAACTCGGGAGAGGCTAGTGACCCTGTGGCTCTAACCCTGGGCGGTCTCTTTCTTCAGATCACCGCACAGCAGATTGCTGCTCAGGGCCAGCCACAGAAGGTCACCTATGCCACCCAGCCAGCCCTTAAAACCCAGTTTCTCACCACACCCATCTCCCAGGCTCAGAAGCTGGCCGGGACGCAGCAGGTGCAGACCCAGATCCAGGTGAGCAGGAGCCAGCGCAAGCGGTGGATTGCAGGGGCCGCAGGGGCCCAGGACGGGGAGGGGTCACAGCTTTATTGGCCTGAGTCACTTCACCTGTGGGTCCCCCTCCCCAGTCTGGAATGTCACCCCAACTTGAAGGGGCAATGAGACCTGTGAACGGCTAGGCATCATTCCTTCCTTCATCCTCACATGAGGACAAGTTCCACTGCAGACCAGGAGGGGCCGGCACACAGCGTGACGTCTTCTCGGGCCCCGTGAGCCCACTTTAGAGGTGGCTCTTTCCTGTCATCTGGTTTTTTTGAAATTAATAACCAAGAAGGACAGAAAGGGCATCTTCCTGTGCATACGTTCTGAATCCTGCCTGTGGCTTTTCTCGTTTTGTCCAAGGTCGCCAAGCTCCCTCAGGTGGTGCAGCAGCAGACCCCTGTGGCCGGCATCCCACAGGTCGCCGCCGCTTCCCAGCAGGTAGGTGCGGAGGTGGCAGTCCTCTGGGACGCTCCCACGGGGGCTGCTCGGCAACCTCCGTGCTTCCCAATGGAAAGCGTTCTTGGTTTTCCTCACGAGGAAGCACTTTGATTTTCATGATGCAAGACACGGACAGACTCAGGGCCAAAGGCACCAAAGGAACTCTCCTCTAGGAACAGTGCTTCAGCAATGCCAGGGGAACTGGGGACAGCCGTGACTTCCCTCCTGACAGCCTGACGGGCGGCTGTGACATTTATTTCCACTGAAACGTCTTTGTTTTCAGAATCACACTGGAGTGTGGATTTCAAGGAATCAGACTGTTGACCCTTGAACGACCTGGGTGTAGGGCTTGCGCCAGCTGAGAGCCTAAGTCTGCCTCCACACAACAGTCCCAGCCCTCAGCCCTCGCCTCTCCCAGGGCAACACTTTAGCCCGAAAGGCCTCGCTTTCTGTTTGTTGGGTTTAAGACCAGAGGCCATTTTCCGATATGCTGGTAGCTCTCACATTTCTCCAAGTAATTCATGCTGATGAAGGCTCCACCCCCTCCTGGCCCCACAGCGTTGGGTCTGTCATGCCACTCGATCTGCACTCCTAGGTGATGTGTTTCTGTTTCTGCTCAGGCTTCCCCACAGACGGTGACCCTCACCCAGGCGGCAGCAACGGGGCCGCAGGTCCAGGTGATCCCTGCAGTGACCGCGGCCGCCCAGGCGGTCCAGCAGAAGCTCCTGCAGCAGCAGGTGGTGACCACGGCAGCGGCCCAGCTGCAGACCCCGGGCGTCCCCAACCCCACGCAGGTGCCGGCCAGCGCTGACAGCCCCAACCAGCAGCCCAAGCTACAAATGCGCGTCCCTGCCGTCCGGTTAAAGACGCCCACCAAGCCTTCGTGCCCCTAGTCAGGAAAGCAGGTGCCTCGGGCTGCCACCGAGTTGGGCTCCATCGGGCCAGAACGATGCACTTACTGTGGAACTGGGGGCCGTGTCCTGGGAGGTCCACCCCTGCACGCTGCAGCGAGGGAAGCTGTGCAGCGTGCTCTCGGACCGCAGCTTCTGTGCGACAGCGGGAGGTGCCTCGGCACCTTCTCCTGGTCCTTCCACCTTCCCGCGCCTCCAGGGCCGCACATCGTGAGGCGACTCAGACCAGTGAGTCATAAACATGGTCTTGGGCAGCACAGCATTAGTCTCTATGTTGTTCTTAGACCCAACGGAAAATGCTTCATGGTCCTGGAGGAGAGGCCATCTGAGGTCGGTCAGCTCAGAGCCGCGATGGCCAGCGTGGCTTCTTCCTTCTCTCGGTGTGACTTCTGGGGCCTTCAGAGGAGCCACCTGGTCCTCGTGCCATCGAAGCACAGTTCAGCGCGCCAGCTTGCGTGGAGGGACGACGCTGGGATTGAACTTTCATTCCAAAGAGCAGCCAGTGTGACTCATTTCCATGCAGATGGCACCTTCCAGCCGCTCTCCGTCCCCGCACACTTTGGCCCTTCTCAGCTTTTGGACTGGGCGCTGGGGCAGCTCGCGGAGCTGAGGCCTGGTCTCACATTGGCTGGGGCCAGGCAGATGTCATAGCCGTGCGCGCACGTATGTATACGCGATGTGGGCTCAGAGGTGCCTGTCACCGCTCCCCTAGCCCAGCCTGTCTGCAGAGCTGGGCACCTGCTCACACAGGTGGTCTGCTGTGGCTCTTTCCCGTAGGTGAGACCTCAGGTTTCTGTGCCAGGGCCTCCCACACGGACAGGCATGTGCCATCATGGTTGTGTAACGGTGAACCATGGCTGAGGGCAAAGAGGCCCCATGTTTGTACTTGCATCTTTGTCTTCTCTGGCGAGATGGCAGCAGCAGCTGCAGTGGACATGACTGGCTGGTGGCGTCTGCGCTGGCAGTGCTCACTACTCACACTGCGCTCGGGGACGCCTCCCCTGCTCGGGGCATCTGAGATCAGCTGTTAGGTGTGTGTGTGCGAAGATGAGCTGCAGTGCATGGGAGATGCTTGCTCTCTCTCCTGCTCCCCTCCCCATGGAACCGCTCTGGCAGGGACGGCTTCTGTCCAGTGTTGGTTTCCCTCCGTTTGTGTGGACAGCAGGACAGTGACGCTTAGGGGAGCCAGTGAGTGAAGCTCTTGAGAAATTTAGAGGACAGTAAAAAATCAGGTGTTGGAAAGGGAAGGGATTTAATATTTCAGTGAACTGAACGTAGGGAAACAGGACTGCCAGCCAGGCCTGTGGGTGCTGTTTGCTACCAGCCAGCGGGCAGGAAGGCTCCGCATTGTCACTGGGAGGCTTCCTGCTCTCACCCTCATCCTCGTGCAAAGCCAGAGGTTGTGTTTGTGGCTTGTTTTGTGGTGCTGTCTGCGTTCCTCGTCCTCCCGAGGCGCTGGCAGCCCCTCGGGTGAAACGTTAATGCACTTAGGCTGCCCTGGGCTGAGCTGTGCGGGAGCTCCTGCGGCAGAGCCAGCAGGGAAGGCGGCCCCTGGCCAGGTGCAGCCGCAGCTGCTATGCGGAGGGAGAGCCTCGCTCAGGTGCTTCCTTCAGCCACTCGGATGCAGGATGCGGGACAGGTTGTCCTGTTCCGCTGGGTTTAGTCACATCACAGGTCACCCCTGACCTGCTCGTCATCCGTAGTCATGGAGGTAAAAACCCTCCTTCCAAAGTCTTGCTTCAAAGGTGAGACCTTCCACACCGAATAGGATGGTTTTCGGAGGTTGTTAGGGGGCCTCCCCCATCATTGCTGATAGACCGTGTGCCGCCTGGGACCAGGCTTCTGCCGACTCACTGTCAGGAGGGAGCGCCCTCAGACGCAGGCCCAGCAGGACCACCCACTCGGGCTGCCCCCCCCCACCCCCACCCACCCCACCCACCCCCCTCCCCCGGTCAGTGGAGGCAGGCTGTCCGCACGCAGACGTGTGGCCTGGAAGGGCATTCCTTTTGCAGCCTTTAGAGTTTTTTGTTGAGTGTTGTAACCAAATAGTTGTTGTGTTTAAGATAAAAAGACTGAGACTGTAAATACTTTGTAAACATAATCATTTGTACTTGAACAGTAGGGTTTTGAAAAGCACTGATACCCCTCCCCCAAAAGGCATAATAAAAGTCTTTTTCGTATGTTTTTCGTCTTGTCTCATACAAAAGTAGTAAAAGACGCTGGTTGTTTCAGGCACCTGGCAAAGTGCTCGGTGAGGCTCCCCAGCAGGTGGGTGCAGGCAGCGCTGAGGGAGGGACAGGAACCAAGCCTGGGCTGCGACCCCTTCTGCACAGTGGACTCCAGAGCCAGGCACAGGCCTCACACTCATGGTTTTTTTAAATGTTTTTGACTAGTGAGAAAGTGGGAGGGAGGGACAGAAAAACATCAATGATGAATCATTGATCCGCCGCCTCCTGCACACCCCTACTAGGGGGATTGAGCCCACAACCTGGGCCTGTGCCGACCAGAATCGAACCCAGAACCCTTCAGTCCATAGGCTGACACTCTATTCACTGAGCCAAACCAGCTAGGCTCCCGGCACTTACCTTTGTACTAAGGCACATTTTTTTTGTCAAGCAAATCACTTTAATAGGCCTTTTGGTTACAGAAACAAAACCAAACCTCTGTTCATGAGTAAGAACGTTCATGAAATCTGCGCCTCCCTCAGACCTTGAGAGCAGAGTGTCGTCCTGTAAGAGGGTCCCCCACGTTCAGGCTCAGGTGCTTCCCACGGTCCCACAGAAGGCAGCACAGCAGCAGGCCAGGACCACCTCCCCACACACACGGGTTCCAGGGAGGCCCCGAGCCAGCAGCCTAAAATTCAGACGCAGGCCCCCACCAGGCTCAAGGCCCCCGCTGAGGGAGGTGGCATGATGGCTGGAGGCCTGCATTCCAGATGCCAGAGCATGAGCGAGCCAGCCCACCGTGCTTGGCAGCTCCGGGCATCGTGGCCCTGGGCCTTACGTGCCAGGCGTGGTGTGGGCGAGACGGAGAGGTAAGCAAGCTGGCTCAGTACAAAGCGCTGGGACTCCCACGGTCTCTGCTGAGGGCCCGTCCCTGCCCTGAGTCTACCCAAGAGCCTGTGACCAGTTGTTTTACTCAAGTGAAGAATGAGCTTTGGCGCAACATGGTCCTTCTTCCATTTATCTTCGTTGTTAGCATACGAGCGGTAGGTCGGTGCTCTGAAGCTGTTTTCAGCCACAGTCACCAGAGCCTCTCGTGGTCGTTATTCTGCACAGGGCGTGGCGGGGGCTGATGGTGAGACGGGGGGCACACTGAGGTGCAGACGAGCTGAAGTCCCACTGCCAACAGGGGAGGCCGCCTATCGGCTCTGGGCCTGGCCAGAGGCTGGCCTGTGTGCGCTTGGCCGTCTCAGGCCAGGCCTGGAGCTGTGACGAGGGGCCTTGCCCTGGTGTGGGCCGAGCAGGCAGTGAGCTGGGGCTTCTCCAGGAGGCCTGCCCGCCGGCTCGGTCCCATCGTCCTCACAGCCCGGCCTAGGCCACCTTCTGCCTCCATTCCTCCTGGGGAAGGAGAGGAAGCAGCACAGCTCAGCGCCGGGCCCCTCGCTAGTGTGCGACCAGCCCAGCCCCCAACCCTGAGGAGACACCAGCACCCCTCCCGGGCCCTGCACCTCCACCACAGGTCCAGGGTCTCCTGCCCTCGGCCAGGAAGCTAAAGGTCCGGGACCCGCTCTCCGTCCAAGTCCCGCTGTGCGCAGCCCTGAGAGCTCCAGAGCCATCAGGGCCTCACCTTGACGGCCCTCTCCAGCTGGGACAGGGCCTCCTCGTACCGCGGGACCAGCGGCTGCAGCAGCTCGGTGGGGGTGTCGTGCCGCTCCAGCTCCGGCACCCCGGCTTCAGTCAGCATCCGGAGGAACCTCCTCTCCTGGGGGAGTACGCAAGCTCTGGGAAGGGGCTCCCAGCCTCCTCTGCCCCCACCTCCCCATCAGTCCTCTCCTGACCTGCACTTTGAGGAGCAGCGTGAAGGCCTGTCCGGTGTTCCCAGCACGAGCAGTTCTTCCCACCCTGAAACCAAGCCCAAACACCTCGAGAGGGGCCCCCAGCCCTCCCCGGGTCCGAGGGAACAGTAGCCTCCCCCCGCCCGCCGCTCCCAACCCAATCACAACCCCCTCACCGGTGCACATAGGTCCGCAGGTACTGGGGGGCATCGTAGTTCACCACCAGCTGCACCCCCTGCACATCGATGCCGCGGGCAGTGGCATCTGTGCTGATGAGGCTGTTGAGAAACGAGGGGTGTGGGACCTGCCTGAGACTGGGATACCCACCATACACTACGGGGGGCCAGGTAGACACCAGGAGCGAGCACCTCCCAGGGCACTCACAGCTGAATCTTTCCCTGTTCAAACTGCTTCAAGATCTCCTTCCTCTGGCCGGGCCCGTAACGGGAGGAGAACTCGGCCACCATCACACCACCGAAAGCCTGGACGAGCAGGAAGAGCCTGGGAGGGAAAGCCGGGTGGGCCGGGGCCAGCACCACCAGCCCTCCATGCCCTGCGCCGCTCACCCCCAGCCTCACCTGTGGGAGTTCTCCCGGGAGTTGGTGAAGCAGAGGATCCTGGAGAAGCCCAGGTGCAGGATCAGATACAGGACAACCAACGGCTTGGAGCGCAGGCTGCAAGGCACGTAGTGGTGCTGGGGGGACAGCGCGAGATTGGCTCGGCCCTGAGCACCCAGGTGCCACCCTCCCCACCCGTGCACCCAGCTCACCGAGAGCCCCACAGGGAAGGTGTACTTCCCACCCGAGTCCGCGTCCACATCAGTGTCTCCGGAAGCCCCATGTGCTGGCCGTGTGGAGAAGAGCCAGGGCTGGTGCAGGCCCAGCTGCTGCAGCTTCTCGGGGTTCTGGGTCAGCGTGGCCGAGAAGAGCAGCTTCTGCAGGGGCATCTGAGGGCAGCAGGTGCTGAAAGGGTGCAGACGCTGGGGCGCAGCCTGAGCCTGGCTGCCCACCCTCCTGACCCAGACAGACCAGACCTGGTGCTCTCACAGGGCAGGGCAGGGCCGAGCTGGGGACCAATACCTGGCAGCGGTCACGACCTGGGACTGCCGTCTCTGGAGAAGAACGAAGGGGTCCTTGGCACCCTCCCCAGGGAAGGCCGCCGCCACCACCCGGGGGAGCCAGGACTGGTGCATGCTGTCTATCATCCGGTCAGCCTCGTCGATGACCTGCGGGCAAGGAGGCCGGGCTCCGGTGGGTGAGGCTGGCGTCAGCTGAGCCCAGGCCTCCCTCTGGGTGGGTGGTCAGCCTACCAGGAAGCGGAGGTGCTGGAGGCTGAACCCTGGGGTCTGATCCACGTGGTCCACCAGGCGGCCAGGAGTGGCCACCACGATGTCAGCCAGGCAGCGAAAGCCGTCCACCCTGAAGAGCAGAGAGCACTCAGCCGAGGCCCCACCGACCCCGATCTGAGCACCTGTGGGCTGGGGCCACACGGGGCTGTGCCCTCCTGCACCCGCCTCCCCTGGGGCCCATGCCCAGCAAGACCTACGTCTTCTGGACGAGGCTTTCCTGCTCCTTGGCCAGCGACTTCTGCCCAGTGACCAGGGCGACACGCAAAGGCGTGGCATCTGTGTAGACGTTGAATACTCTGCTCACCTGTAAGAGACCATATCACTGCTTGACATGAGGGATCACGCCAGTGAAAGGACTCTGGGTTACCCCAGGCACGGGGCCCTCGTACCTGCTGGGCCAGCTCCTTGGTGGGCAACACAACCAGGGCACGAACTTGGCACACAACTCGTTGCAGCAGGGCCTGTGGGCAAGGGGGGCCACTGTGTGAGAAGAGCCGGCTTCCGCCCACCAGCCTGCTAGAGGGAGGGGCCCTCGCACTCACCTGCACCACGGGGATGACAAAGGCCAGAGTCTTCCCACTGCCCGTCGGGGCAGAAACGCAGAGGTCTCGGGGCTGGTAGCCGCCTCTGCCTATGAGGAACCCGTGGGCCACACTCTCTAGGAGAGCAGGAATGACCGCCGCCTGGACTGCAGGGGGGAGGAGGGCCAGTCAGGTTTGTGCAGGAGCACCCCGTCAGCACAGGGCCAGAGACAATCTGTGACCTCCAAGCTGGGGTGCTCTCCCGAGAGCACCAGGCGCTGCATTCGTGTAGGGCTGCCCCCTGGCCTGGCGTGGCTCCAGGGGAACCCCGGCCCCCGGCCCGAGGCTGGAGAACCTGGGAAGTAGGACGAGATGCCGTGGGCACGCAGCTTCCTCTGCAGGTCAGGGTGCACTTCAGGGATGTCCTCGATAGGCACCAGGTCTTCAGTGACATTCTTCCCGACTGAGCTCGGCTCGGCCAGCCACGTGGGCAGGAAAGGCTGGACCTGTTGCCAAGGGTAAGAAACAGAGACCAGGTGACTGCTCCCCCGCCTCACCCAGGGGCGCGGCCGCAGAGGCTTTCCCAGGTGTCCTGGCTCCCCAGAGGTTCCCCCGACCCCCGTCCCACAGCCGCCGAGGAATCAGAAGACACACCCATGTGCTGCTCCCCAGAGCAGATCCGCCTGCAGGTTTCCCCTCACGTCCACACACCCACGCGGAACCCGCCAGCCCCCCCACACCTGGTACTCACCTGCCCTGACCTCACTTCCCATCCACGGCCACACCCCAGACATTTAAACCTCTGTTCCTACACACCAAGCTCATTGCTGCCTCACTGCCTCTATCCGGCACACACCCTGCCCCCCTCTCAACCAAATCACTCACAGGGAACCCCCACACGTGCCCTGACAGAACCGTGGCCACGAGCATCGTGACCCAGTTCACACTCCTTTGGAGAGCAGGAACGACCACTCCCATTCAACACAGAACCGAAGTCCCAGCCAGAGCGACCAGACAAGGAGAGATCAGCCCTGGCTAATGCTGCTCGGTGGCTAGAACGTCAGTCCACACATGGAAGGGCCATGGCTTCGATGCCAGGGCGGGTACCGGGATCAGGTTCCATCCCTGCCCAGGCGGTCGGGGTGTGCGGGGGGAGGAAACCAACGGATGTGTCTCTCTCATTCGTGTTGCTCCCTCAAGAGCCCCCCCCAACCCCCCCCCCTCACTAAAAACAACGATGGACACATGTCCCCGGTGAGGATAACCAACAAAAAAACCTGCAAGACGCCAACTGAGGCGCAGTTCCCTACCCGCTCACGGACGGACGCCCGGAGGCGCGGGCACCCTCCCCCGACACTCCGCGAAGCCCCGCTGGACTGACAACGCCACCCAGCCCGGCAGCTCCCACCCGACCGGCCGTCCCGCCTCCGGCCGCTCACCCTGGGCGCCCTGCTCCTCCCGAAGCCCCCGAGCAGCGGAGCGTGGGCGGGGGGTCCACGGGCCTCGTCGGGGAGCTGTTCTCCTGCGGCCCCGGGCGGCCCCGCGGCCTCGGCGTCCACGCGGTCCTCCCGCGGCGCCTCCTCGCCGCTCTCTGCAGGCAGACGCCGAGCGGGGGCGCGTCAGCCTCCAGCCGGCCCAGATCCCCGGCCCGCACCCCGTCCCCCCGCGCCCCGCCGGGCCCACCTGCGCCGGTCTCCTCGCCGGCCTCTCTCCGCCTCTTGCTGCGCGGGGCCTGCGGGCTCCCGGGCACCCCGCCGCCCTTGCACCTCCGCGGCCGCCGCCGCTGCCGCCTCCCCGCCGCGCCCTCGGTCTGCGCGGCCTCCTCGGGCTCCCGCTGCCGCGACTGCTGCTGCTGCTGCTGCTGCCGCTCTCGGGCCCGGCCTTGCAGCCGCTCCAGCAGCGCGCGAGCCCGGCCGTCCGCCTCCGCCTCCGCTCCCGCCGCCCCGGCCGCCTCGGGCCCCGGGTACCGCGCCACGTAGAACAGCGCCATGCCTGCAGCCGCCCCTCTGCGGCGGGCGCGCGGCAGGGACGGAAGGCGCGGTTCCGGCGCGCGTCTATGACGTATGGGGCGGGGCCTGAGTCCCAGGCTCTCATAGGTGGAGCGCCGGCAGGGGGCGGGGCGAGTCCCGGCAGCAGCGCTGACGCGCAGGCGCGGGCCGTGACGTCAGGGCTGCGCCGGAAGGCGGCGCAGAGTCGGGCTTGTCCCGCGTGGGGCTGCGGCATGGAGCGCGGGCCCCGGAGCCGGGTGCTGGGCCGCCTGCTGGAGGCGGTGCTGGCGAGCCGCGCCGAGGCCAACGCCGTGTTCGACATCCTGGCGGGGCTGCAGGTGAGGCGGGCGGGGCGGCCCGGCCTCGGACGGGAGAGACGCTGCGGGGCGCGGTCCCGGGCTTTCCCCGGGGGGTCTCCTCGTCCCGCGGCTCCCGGACTGGAGAGTCCCGCCAGGGTCGAGAGTTGCGGGTCGATGGGGCGGGCGTCACGGAGGGACGCGCTCGGGGCCTGTCTCCCGCGGGCTCCCTGAGGCCGCCTCTCCCCGCAGTCGGAGGACCCGGAGGAGACCCAGGATGCGGTGCGCGCCTGCAGCCGCCTCTTCGGGGCCCTGCTGGAGCGGGGGGAGCTGCTCGTGGGCCGGCTGCCCCCGGAGGAAACCGTCATGGCAGGTGCATGTTCCGGGGTGAGGCCTGGTCTCTGGCGAGGTCGGAGGGAGGCGTGATGAGCCCCCGCAACCTTTTCACCGGCTCCCCCCTCAGGGAAGCGACGCTCTCTCTCTGGGGGGGCCGTGCTGGCCTGGGGCTGTGGCTTCCACCCGTGTGCCCGGCTGGGATGAGCAGAGGCCAGTGATCATGCGCGTGGGCTGACCCCCCTCGCCCGCCGACAGGGTCCCAGGGGGCCACGCGGAAGTACAAGGTGTGGATGCGGCACCGTTACCAGAGCTGTTGCAACCGTCTGGCGGAGCTCCTGGCCCATCCGTCCTTCCAGGTCAAGGTGAGTCTCCGGGACCCGGACCTTCTCGCCCTGAGTGTCCCCTGCACCCCAGCCCCGAGGCTCTCTCCACACACAGAGGTTGGGCGCTGGTCTTGCACTCACTTCCTTCTTGTTGGCTGGTGTCGGGTGGGGGGCTCTGTCCTGTGTTGTTGGGGCATCGCGGCCACTGCCACCCTCTCTCCAGGAGCTGGCCCTCAGCACCCTCATGAAGTTCGTGCAGCTGGAAGGGGCACACCCCCTGGAGAAGCCCAAGTGGGAGGGCAGTTACCTGTTTCCCCGCCAGCTTTTCAAGGTGAGGGGCTCCTGGGGGTCCCGGCGGAACTCTGGCTGGAGCCGGGATGGGAGGCTGTTCGGTGTGATGCTCTGCCCCATCCAGCCCCTTGGGTGGGGGGAGGCTGCTGCTTGGGGGGCTCCTGGGGCCGTCTTTGGTTGTGGGGCTGTGCTGCGTGGGCTTGGCCCGGGTTGGAGAAGTGCTCACCTGTCTCCCTGTGCACGGCCAGGCAGTGGTGGACGGCCTGCTCTCCCTGGAGGAGGACTGCTCGCTGCTCCTCTCCCAGTTCTGCCAGTACCTGGAGCAGGACGACGTGCGCTACCACGCGATGCAGGCGGCTGCAGACACCGTGGCCAGGGTCACCAACGCACACCCCGAGGTGAGCTGGCGGGCGGGGGTCCCCCAGCTGGGGGAAGGGCGGGCAGGCATGGGGAGCCCAGGCGCTCAGGCCCGGCCTCCGGCAGGTGCCCCTCACTTTCTGGAATAACGTGTTCACGCTGCTGTCCGCCGTGAGTCTGCCCCGCCAGGAGGGCGACATTGCCAACTTCTATGTGCAGCACACAGGTGAGCGTCCTGGGTGGGCCTGCAGGCAGGTGGGGGCACCAGGGCCCTGCACCCTCCCAGCCTCACAAGCGTTGCCTCCCTTCCCTCTCCCTTGCAGAGCTGTCGGACAAGTGGAAGGTCACTCATCTGAAGGTGAGGTGCTCCGGAGGGCGGGGAGCTCCCTGGGAACAGGCCCAGTCCTGGGGTGAGGCCTCAGGCAGCAGCCTCTTTCCTGGCTTGGACAGCCCCTGGGTCACTCAGAGGACCCCCGGGGGCAAGGAGGTCCCTGGCCGCCTGGAGCGTCACGCATCCGTGCTGGGGGCCGTGTGGACACCTCCTGCTGCTCTGTGGCTGTTCGTGAGGCTGATGTGTCCTCGCCTGGACAGTTTCGACTCCCACGTGGCAGGAGGGGGGTGGGGCGGGCGAGGGAGGACCTGGCTGGGCAGCAGCATGTGTAGCCTGCAAACCCTTCCCCCACACACAGGAGCACAGGAAAGCCTTCCAGCTGATGTGGCTCGGCTTCCTCAAGCACAAGGTAGAGCCTGGGGGGATCAGGGTCCAGCCTGGTCCCTGGGCTGTGCGGGGCGTGGCAGACGGAAGGAACCCTGACCCCCCCATTCCACCCCCACCCCCACCCCTAGCTGCCCCTCAGCCTCTACAAGAAGGTGCTGGTGATCATGCACGAGTCCATCCTACCTCACCTGGCCCAGCCCAGCCTCATGATTGACTTCCTCACCCGCGCCTATGACATCGGTGAGTGGGGGTGCGCTCAGAGGGGCTGCGACAGGGCCCCACCAGGCGGGGGTGGGTGCTGGGGGTCCTTTTCCTCCCTTGTGAGATGGGGGGAGGGGGAAAGCAGGCAGGCCTGTGGGCAACTGGCTTCAGTAGCCTGGAGTGAGGTCGCCAGCTTTTCTGGACTCGCCCTGCGGGTGGGGGTGCAGCTGGCCTGCAGCTCCATGGCTGTGTGTCTGTCTGCAGGGGGTGCCATCAGCCTCCTGGCCTTGAACGGACTTTTTATCCTGATCCATGAGCACAACTTGTGAGTGTCCATCTTGGGGGGGAGTGCTGGCCTCTCCCCTGCCCCCAACCCCGCCCCCTGCTCTGACCAGGGGTCAGGCAGCTTCAGGAGCCCATGGAGGAAGTTCAGGGAGGGCTGAGCCCCTGGGGGCTGTGGTTCCCTGGGGCCTTGACTTCTGCTTCGTGCTTTTATCCCCACGTGCCACCCTCACCCCCTGCTCCCCACTTGCCTCGTTCCCTCCCGCACCCACAGGGAGTACCCCGACTTCTACCGAAAGCTCTACGGCCTCCTGGACCCGTCCGTCTTCCATGTCAAGTACCGGGCGCGCTTCTTCCATCTGGCCGACCTCTTCCTGTCATCCTCGTGAGCATCAGGAGGCCCAGGGCCCCCGTCCCTCAGGCCCTAGCCCATCCCCTGGTGCAGATGGGCTGGAAGGGGCTGGTGTGCGGGGCTCGAGGTCTCACGCCCGCTTCTCCGCCCAGCCACCTGCCCGCCTACCTGGTGGCCGCCTTTGCCAAGCGCCTGGCCCGCCTGGCCCTGACTGCGCCGCCCGAGGCCCTGCTCATGGTCCTGCCCTTCATCTGCAACCTGCTGCGTCGACACCCGGCTTGCCGCGTCCTCGTGCACCGGCCGAGGGGCCCTGGTGAGTGCAGCGGGCTGGGCTCCACAGGCGGCTGGTGCGGGGCAGGTGGCAGGGGAGCACAGGTCTGGGTCTGTCTTGCCCTAGAGCTGGACGCCGACCCCTACGACCCCGACGAGGAGGACCCAGCCCAGAGCCGAGCCCTGGAGAGCTCCCTGTGGGAGCTGCAGGTGAGGCCCGGCCACCCCATCCTGTCCCACCACTGCGAGCTGCCTGCCTGCCCGCACACCCACAGGTTCCTGCTCCTTCCCCTGCCCTCCCTGTCGCTCTGGTTACCTGGGGGCACCCTGATCTCTATCGGGAGCTACCACTGTGTCCCCAGTGTGGGGTGCTGGGAGGCAAGCCAGCCACAGGGGTGACGGCCCCCGTGCCCTCCAGGCGCTCCAGCGGCATTACCACCCCGAGGTGTCCAAGGCCGCCAGCGTCATCAACCAGGCACTGTCTGTGCCTGAAGCCAGCATCGCGCCCCTCCTGGAGCTCACCGCCTTTGAGGTGAGGCCCGGGCTGTGGGGAGGTGGGACGGGCTCAGAACTCCCGAGTGAGAGTGTCCGCCCGCCTGTCCTCGCAGATCTTCGAGCGAGACCTGAAGAAAAAGGGGCCTGAGGTGGTGCCGCTCGAGTTCATCCCCGCGCAGGGCCTGCTGGGCCGGCGTGACGACCTCTGCGCTCAGCACTTCACGCTCAGCTGACCCTGGGCACCCCTCCCCCCAACAAATGGTTGTGTAGGAGTTACAGGTGGGCTGTGGGTGGGCAAGCCGGGCCCTGGCTCCCCCCGGGGGCTGCGCCCACAGGGCTGCAATCCACAGTGCCCTGCCCAGCAGGGGTCCTTCCTTCGCATGTGCCAGGGGTGCGTCCCCAGAGCTGACAGTGGGGCCCTGTCTCAGGCTCCTCCCAGGTGGCCCCACCACGGAGCAGTCCCAGTCGTCTGGCCCTCCCCATCCCCCATCCCCCATCCCCCATCCCTCCATCCTGTTGCCAGTCGGGGCGACCCCCTCCAGTGTGGCTCCCTGTCCCGAGTAGCCAGCCCCTGTGTCACACCCTTTTCGGACTTGGCCCCAGCGACACAGCATCTCCCTCCACACCAGCCAGCCCAGGGGCGGGCCCCGCCCACAGACCCACTTCCATCACATCAGGTGGGACCTCAGTGGTTGAGGTCAACCAGGAACCCAGGAGGTCACGGTCTGATTCCTGGTCTGGGCACAGGCCCGGATTAGAGACTCATCCCCAGTGTGGGGTGTGGGGGAGGCAGCCGTGCTTCCTATTGACGTTTCTCTCCCTTCCTCTCTGAAACCAATAAAAACATATTTTAGCCCTGACCGGTGTGACTCAGTGGATAGAGCGTCGGCCTGTGGACTCAAGGGTCCCAGGTTTGATTCCGGTCAAGGGCATGTACCTTGGTTGCGGGCACATCCCCAGTAGGAGGAGTGCAGGAGGCAGCTGATCAATGTTTCTAACTCTCTATCCCCCTCCCCTCCTCTCTGTAAAAAATCAATAAAATATATTAAATATATATAACATATATATTTTAAAGTAAAGTGGAGTTTGCTCCCGTGGCTGAGGCGCTAGCCTGTGCCCTGAGCTTTGCCTCCCTCCCAGGGCCCTGCTCTGCCCAGTTAGGGACCCCCAGGGGCCAGGGACACACGGCCGCTTGCTGTGCATCCCCCACCCGCTCCCGTGACATAGGGTCCAGAATTTCAGGAAAAGCATTGCTGAGGCCAGCCTTCCCTGGTCATCTGCTGTTGGGAGCGAGGAGTACCCTCCCTCCCTCCATCTCCTGCTGGTAGGTGAAGGGGGCTCTGGGCAGCACAGTCCCTGCCACATAGGAGTGACAAGGGTGCACCGGGTAAGGAGTTGCCACCTGACGCTCCAGCGCTCAATCGTCGCTTAGTGGGTCTGCTGCAGACACTTAAATGTCAGGAGGCAGGGTCTGCGGGGTGGGGAGCGGATGGTTCCCCTTAGCCGAGGACAGCCCACCCACCCCCCCCCCTCGGCAGGGGTGGGTGAGGGCCACGGCCCCTTCCAGCAGGCGGGGAGCTGCGTGCCCTCTGTGATGGCTATCGTGTCCACAGGGTGCTATTCCCAGATCCCAGCTGCTCAGGAGGTTGAGTCCTGGGCAGGTGGGTGGCTGAGCCTCTCCTGAGGGTGCAGGGTGCAGGCCGTGGGGTGGAGTGGGAGCCTGGGGGCTCATGAGGTCAGGTCCCAGGCTGCAGGGGTGAGTCCTGGCTCCTGGGCTCCTGTGTTGAGGTCCCGGCTGTATGGTCTGTGGTCAGTCAGGGGAGGCCTTGGACTGCAGGGCGCCTCTGTCCTGGGAGACACTGCTGGCTGGGTCTTGGGCCGACTTCCAGGATAGAGCTTTCTGAGCATGTGGCAGTTCCTGGGGCCGATGCTTGTGTGTCCTTGACTCAGCGAGGGGTCAGTTGGGGCCTGGGAGCGTGTGGCCTCTGCTCTCAGGCTGAGCAGCGTTGTAGCTGAGCCGGGACACGGGCCTCACTGGGCTCCTGGGGTCACAGGTCAGAGAACCACACTTGACAGCAGGAGGAGAACAGCCTCCCCAGCTCTCGCCCAGGTTGGCTGTGTCCGAGGCCTGGAGTCGCTGCTCCAGGTGGCTGGAGGTGGAGGGAGCGGGGTGGCGCCTTCCTGTCCAGCAGGTGGGGTTCGGCCAGAGCTGCCATCTGAGAGGGCCAGGGTTGACCTGCCTTGGCCAGTGCAGGACAGTCACGCTGGGCGGGCCTGGGAGAGGAAGAGGGGCTGGAGCCCGGCTGGTGGGACTCCATGGTTGAGCTTCGACCTGTGAACCAGGAGGTCACAATTCAATTCCCGGTCAGGGCACAGGCCCGGGCTGCAGGCTCCATCCCCAGTGGGGGGTGTGCAAGAGGCGGCCGATCCATGATCCTCATCATTGATGTTTCTCTCTCCCCCACTACCTTCCTCTCTGAGATCAATTTTAAAAAAATAAAAGAAGAAGAAAAGCCAGAACTCACAGGCCACAGGCTGTGGCCTCCCGGGGAGGAACGGGCTGGGGCCTGAGATCCATCACTTCCTGGCGCCCCGCACGGCGCTGAAATGACTGATGTTTGCGGGCGCGGCCCGGCAGCCAGCGCATCGCGGGAGACAGATGGCCCTGTCCGTCTGCATTAGCACAGATAAGCCGTTTAATTTAATTTCTAAACGAGTGTCGGGTGCTTGAAAGAGCAAGAGGAATAACAAACGAGGCTTCGCGTCTTTGTCCCAGAGCAGTTACCGTGCAGCTTCCTAAGGCTGTCGGTCTGATTAACGTCGCGTCTGGGGAAGCGGCTCTTGCCAACGTGAGGAGCTGCCGGCTGCGCCCTCCCTTGGCCCACCTGGTGCTGCTGCCCTGGGAGCCTCAGGGGCTGTGAGTTGGGGGCTCGCACCGCAGCGGCCAGGCCTCCGAGGGCAGCATTTGGCCACCTTTTCCCGCGGCCGCTGGGCTTTTTGGGGATTTGGGTTGGAGCCGGCAGAATTCTCTGCTGAAAATGGTGAAATTGGGACGCCTTCCAGCAGCAGGACGCCAGGAACCGGAGGGCTGCGGGGCTCAGGGAGCGGGGAGGAGGGGCTCTGTGGGACCGGTGTCCCTCGGACAGCGTGCCGGGGGAGGGGCACCTTCTCGGTCCCGGGACAGGTCAGTGGAAGTGCAGAATTATTATTATTTACTAGGGGCCCGGTGCACAAAAATTTGTGCATTCGGGGGGGTCCCTCAGCCCAGCCTGTGCCCTCTCACAGTCTGGGACCCCTCGGGATATGTCCATCTGCTGATGTGCCTGGCCAGCCTGGGTGAGGGGCTGAGGATCATTTTCAGGCTGCCCACAGCTCTCCTTGACCCAACGTCCCAGCGAGGCTGGCTGGAATCAGGTTCCTGGGGCTTATCTTCTATAATTGAAACTTTGTTGCCTTGAGCTGAGGCCTAGTCAAGCAACGAAGCCTCCTGTTTGCTTCAGCTCCATGGCTTCTATAATTGAAACATTGTTGTCTTGAGCAGAGGCCTGGCCTGCCTAGGCAGGCAGTTTCAATTCCATTGCCGGTGCAACGGAAGCTTCCTGTTGCTCTAGCTTTGTGACTGCCGGCCACCATCTTGGCTGGGTTAATTTGCATATAGCCGCTCTGATTGGCTGGTGGGCGTAGCTTTGGCTGACGGGCGTGGCTTGAGTGTCTCAGAGTGATGGTTAATTTGCATATTACTCTTTTATTAGATTAGATTATTGAATTCAGAGAGAGGGAGGGAGAGAGAGAAGCATCAATGATGAGAGAAAATCATGGATCAGCTGCCTCCTGCGTGCTCGCTACTGGGGATCCAGGCCACAAACCTGGGCATGTGCCCTGACTGGGAATCGAACCTGGGACCCTTCAGTCTGCAGGCTGACGCTCTATCCATTGAACCACACCAGCCAGGGCAGTGCAGGATTATTCTCTGTCCCCAGCTCATGGGAACCAGGAAGGAAGGCCCCTGTGACCTCAGAGCCCAGCGACACAGAGACCCACACACCACCCCGCTGTCCTGCTTTCTCCTCTGACCTTTGGGGAA
The DNA here is from genome assembly GCA_004026665.1 of Murina feae. Lineage (NCBI taxonomy): Eukaryota > Metazoa > Chordata > Mammalia > Chiroptera > Vespertilionidae > Murina > Murina feae. The sequence goes on along the minus strand of PVJC01000895.1, from coordinate 10,591 downwards.
ACTCCCTCCTGGGACCTGGGGTCCTGGGCAGTACCAGGAGGGACTTCTCCTCACCCTGAAAGAGACGGCAATGACCACGGTGCCTTCCCTTGGAGGCAGCCAGGCTCCCATCCTCCCTGGACACAGCGAGGGGACACCTGGTAGGCTGGGTCCTATGGTCTGAAAGCCTGTCGGCCTGTTTGTCAGGTGATGCTGTGAGAATGGGGAGATGCCCAGCCAGCATGGCTCAGGGGGTGAGCATCAACCTATGAACCAGGAGGTCACGGTTCAATTCCCAGTCAGGGCACAGGCCTGGGTTGCGGGCTCCAGCCCTAGTGGGGGGTGAGCAGGAGGCAGCCGATCCCTGATTCTCTCTCATCATGGATGTTCCTATCTCCCTCTCCCTTCCTCTCCGACATCAATAAAAAATATATATTTTAAAAAGAATGGGGAGACACCGGGAAACCGTTGGTGCCCATAGTTCTGCCCTGGGAGGCCCTCTAGCTGCGGGGAGCTGGGTGCGTGCTTTGTGGAAGCTTGGCATCTGCCTGCGTGTGCTCCCGTCCTGGGGCTCCCACCGTCGGACGGCCGGAGGTGGGGATTAGTGCTTGGCCCTGGATGTGATGGAAGAGGGGGAGTTTCCCTCCCGTGCTGTTCCCTGCAGCCAGGAGGTGCGGTCTTGTCCTAGAGGCCCCAGGACAGCCATGTACGTGTGTGTGGGGCATGGTCTCTGCTTCTTGACTCCACGCTGGAACCCCAAAGCGGCTACATGCACAATACGTGAGCAGGTGGCCGTGGCCGTGGCCATGTGCCGATAAAACTTTATTTATAAAAACAGGCGAGGGGCTCTGGGTTCTCATTGGCTGACCCCTGCCTTAGAGTGACAAGGTTCGGTGCCTGGCCCGTGCAGGGTGGGGGGGCAGGAAACGCCGGGACAGGGACCCGCCCCTGGACGCTGGCCAGCTCCGACCCGCTGGACGCAACGCAGGCCTGTGTCCTCTAATCCACTGTCCATTGGGTTGAAGCCATCCCATCTTTGGGACCCTGCAGCTGGCCTCAGTTTCCCCTCTCAGCTCTGCTCACTCTCAGGTCCGACGGGGTGGGCACAGGAGCCTCTGCGTTCACGGGCAGCTCTGCGGGGTGTGTACAGGGTGGTGCATGCAGAGGGTGGCCGTCCAGGCGGCTGGACAGGAAAATCGTGGAAAAGGCACGTGGTTTGGAGCCAGAGCGGCTGTCAGTGCTGCGCGGGGGGGCCCAGCCTCCGGAGCACACAGGGCCCCGCTCTCCGGGGACAGGACCCGCCGACCCCGGGCGGCCCAGGTGAGGTCCCAGCCCGAGCTGGCGGGGCACAGCCGGGTCCTCGGGAAGGGCAGGCTCCTCCCCAGGCCTCCGGGTCTGTGTGGGGGCGGTGGCCGGCCCGTCAGTGGCGGCCATGCTTGACCCAGTTGCGGATGACCCACTTCTGCCCCGAGCACCGCTGCAACACCAGCCGCAGCCCGAAGTTGGCGTCCTTGGACATCTCCACCTCCAGGCACCGGCCCGTGTCCCGGCTCACGATGGGGCCGCTCTGTGAGGCAGGGGAAACCGAGTCGGCACGGGGCCAGGGCCGGCGTGAGAGCGCCCAGGAGTGAGGGGTGCAAGCCCCACCTGCTCACAGCCCCTGGGACTCGGGCCTGGCCGCCCCCACACTCCTCTGCCCTCACACAACGCCCCCTACCCCAGCCATCCCACTGGCGCCCCAGGGTCTCCCCGCCACCGACCTGGGTGAAGTCCCACAGCCGCTGCGCTGGGCGCGCCACGTCCTCGCACTTCTTCAGGGCGGGCATGCGGGCCCTGCCGTCGTCCACCAGGCACTTGGAGTCAGGCAGGAAGGCGGTGGAGCCGAGGGGGCCCAGCTGCAGGAGGCCCTCCGTGCTGTAGCGCACGAGCTGGGGGGGGGGGGGCAGGGTGACCCTGGGCATCACCTCCCGGGGCCAGCCCGTCACCACAGGGGAGCCCGCCCAGCGACAGTCCTGCTCCCAGCCTGTCCTGTGCCTTCCACGGCTGGCTGTGCGCCGATAAAACTTTATTTATAAAAACAGGTGAGGGGCCGTGGGACCGCCTCAGTCTCCTTCCCTGGAACTTGGCTAGGAACCCCACACGCACCCCAGGCACCTGACCTCACAGCCACGGTGGGCACACCCCGCCCCACCTCCCTCCTAGGGTGGGGGCAGCCCCGCCCCTACCTGGGACGACATCCCGTGGCAGGGGTAGAGGATGGCTCGGTCATCGTCCTCCGCTCCCTGGTCCAAGCAGTAGCCGCTGGCCTTGCTGTTTCTCACCTACAACCAGAAACCAAAGAAGAAACCCATGGCAGAGGGGAGGGTCGAGGGGGCTCCACCCACCCTGTCTCCTGATGGAGCAGCAGGAAAGCCAGAGGCTGACACACCAGCCGAGGGGTCTGCTCTGGGCGGGTGAGGGGGATGGAGGAGGAAAGTGAGGGGTGGGGGGAAGAAGTGGGGGTGTCCGGCTGGGCTCACTGGGAACAGACTGGCGGGGTCCTCTGTAAGGATGACCCTGCTTGTCACTGGGGGAGACAGACAGACGTGCCTCCCAGCTAAGCATGGACACCTGGCCACTCACGCACAGGGATGCCCCTGGGGTTGCGGTCGGATGTCTATGAACATATGGGAGAAGGGGGGAAGGGGGAGGTGAGAGGGGGGCGGGCACTGGAGTGTCAGGACGTGGGAAGGTCGGTGCGGTGTGGGGCACAGCCCTGGTGGGAAGCCTGCCTGACCAGGGGCCATCAGGTGGAGGCGGTACCTCTCCGTACGTGAGGGTGTTGTTGTAGGTCCTCATCTCGGGGTACACGTTCTCCAGGTACCACTTGAAGCTCCGGCATTTCAGCCTCTGGCGCAGGGCCAGCCGCTCGGATACGTCCCCGAAGTCCACCCCTGGGTTCTGCGGGGCGGGAACGGGTGAGTGAGGGTCACGGGCGACCCAGGCCTGACCCAGGCCTCCGCTGTGAGGGGGGAGCCCCAGGAGCTGGGGGACCTCTGCCCGAGAAGGCCCAGGGCTGCTGTTCCCGATGGGAGGGGCCTCCCGTTCCCCAGCCGCCGGCTTACGGTCATGGGGATGTTCCAGGCCATGTACACGTGGGACTTGAAGCCGTCCATCCACACCTCGGCCGCCCGCAGGGCGTTGCGCTTGGCGTAGTAGTCAATGTCGTTGTTGTAGGGCTTCCTGGTGCGCTCGATGTGCGCCACGCGGGAGCAGGGCAGCACCTCCATGCTGCCTCCGCACTGCCACACCTGCGGGACAGCGCGCTGAACCACTCTCCAGCCCCGCCCACAGCCCGTCACAGCCCCGCCCCTCGCTCTTCCAAGCCCCGCCCATAGCCCCGCCCCTACCCGCCCACAGCCCTCCCACAACCCTTCACAGCTCCGCCCACAGCCCTCCCACTCCTCGAAGCCCCGCCCAAGGCACTTTCCACCCCGCCCCTGCCTTTCCCAACCACGCCCCCTGTCCTACCAGTCCCCCTCACAGCCCTCCCAAGCCACGCCCAGTCTTCCCCAGCCCTGCTCCCAGCACTCCCGGCCCCGCCCCGGCCCTTCCAGGCCACGCCCCTGGCCACGCCCCTAGCCCGTTCTTAGCCCTTCCCCAGCTCCACCGCTGGCAGCCCCAGGACACACCTGCCCTGGGGGCACCTGGAAACCTGGCACCTGTGTGCTTGTCCCGGACCCCGTCAAAGAGAAGCCTTGGGCTTGAGTTTAGCCCACCAAAGCCTGGAGAAGGCTGCCCCTTGGGCATTTGCTATCAAACTTCACAGGATACAAACAATAGGGGGACACTCCATGGGGGGACAGGCTCCAAATGCCAGTCTCCGTGGGGGTTGGGGAGATGCGCGTACACCACGGGCTTTTCCACAGACGTTCAGGGGGACAGACACCACCCTCCCTCGAGTGGCCACGACTGCTCCCCTCCGGAGGCCCGATGCCCCTGCTCAGGTAGAGAGGAGGCTGGGCGGGTAAGGGCCTCACCCTGTGGGCCAGCCTTGCCTCGTGGGCTGAGGCCCTGGATGCACCCTCACCTCACAGAAGCGGACTAGAAGGGGACATCAGTCGGCTCCCGCCCTCCCCGCTGCCCTACTGTGCACAGAGAAAGGCCTAGGATCCGCCCGAGGCGCCCATACACCCACACCTCTGCTGTCTGAATGCAGGGCCCCTCTTCCCAAGTAGGGACCCCCTTGGTGGGGACCGTGGGGCCACGTGGGTACCCCACCCTGCTCCCTCTGTGGGGAACAACACTGTTCTTTGCTTTCTAGAGACAGGCGCCCTGTGATTCCACGTGGGAGGAGGAGGAGCCCCAGGCCTGCATGTTCTCTCCCTAACGCGGCCCCTCAAACCACCTGGAAGGGCAGCCTGGCCTCAGTGGTGGGAGGGCTCCCTGCAGCCCCTGGGGGAGCAGGGACTCTGCACGTGTTGAATCAGAGACGCAAAGGGTTTCCCGTTCCCCAGCCCCATCCCCAGCCGTACCCACTCTCCCAACCAGGACGCTCAGCGCTTGGTTCCGTCTTGACCTTCATTAACCCGACCGACAGGATGGATTCATTTCCCCCTAATTGGCTCGAGGACTCTCCTCATTAGGAGACGAGCAGTTGGCATTTCTACAATCAGAGAAGTGACACTGGCCCCGAGACCACAGAATTACTCCTCTAATTAGGTTGCATCGATCAGAAGGGCCGAGTGGGTGCCTGTGTTAACGACAGATCAGAGGCGGCGGCGGCAGTAGCTCCGAGACCCCTGTGCACGGGAGCAGCGTCCCGGAAAGGCAGGAGGAAGAGCCCACGGAAGCTGTGGGGGGCCTGGCTGCACTCTTCCCGACACCAGCTGGGGTGGAGGAGGGAACCTGGCCGTCAGAGGCATCAGAAAGGCAGGGGGGGGGGTGGTTCAGGGGTGGGGGAAATGCATGGATCCCCTCTCCAAGCTGCCTCGGAGCACCTGGCCCCAGGTGCCCACAGCCAGTCCCCACCCACTCAGGACAGGGCCGGCCCCTCCCCTTGGCTGGAGTTCAAGGTCAGACTGGCCTTTTGGATATGAGTGAATGCCAGGCTCCCACACTGATGTCAGCATTCCCCAACCTAATCCATATCTACACCTGCACCCCCACTTGCATCTGTACCTGCTCCTGCTCCTGCTCCTGCACCTGCTCCTGCACTTGCATCACCTCAGTCACCAGACATCTCCAAGGGTCTGAAGAGGGGGCACCTTGCAAAAGACCAGGTGCTGTGACCCTGGTTTGGTCTCCATGTTGCACAGTGGGGTCTGAGCTAAAGCTGGGCAGAGGGAAGTCAGCAACGGGGAGAAGCTGTGGGATTTTCCTCCCGACTTTACCTCTAACGTGTGTACTTGAGGCTGATTCTAAATTTGTGATTTACAACTGGGTCATGTCAGAGGTTTAAATGCAGCTGCAAACAGCCCTGAAATGCTCCCAAGGACCTGAGATTCGGCAAACGATTACTTTATCAGACACTTGGGGGAATTCCCGCTATGATATCAGGCCGTGAAAATGCTTAAAGAGAAAAGAAAATACATTTATAAGCATCATTTTAAAAGGTTCAAGGCGATCTGACAGCAGGCAGAAATGGAGCTGATTGTCTAATGGCGTTTAGTCTGTGCAACCGAGATAATCGAACATTAATCAAAGAAAAAGGGGAGGGGAGTGTTATTCTGTTAGATTTATAACCATCGTCACCCCATCTCTAGATTTAACCTCAACGCCTACAGCAAATAGGTTTGAAATGGGCCACTTCAATACACTGTAGATAAATTTTTAAAAACTTAAATAATCTTCCCTGTGAATAAAGGCTGCAGGCAAAAAACAAAAAACAAACAACAACAAAAAAACACCCCACAGATGAAGTTCGAGAAACAGAACACACGAAACAAGAACCACAGACCAATCAGAGCTCAGCCACCGCTCCACGCCCAGGAGCCCATCTGGCCCACCTCCCTGCGGCTTCCTCCAGGGGTATTTGCGGAGTTGCTGACCTCCCCCTCATACCCATGTACAGCAAGCCCCCAGGTTCCAGAGGCCCCGAGCAGGAGGCCCCCACACCAGCAGCACCAGCAGCCAATCAGGAGCAAGTATGCAAATTAACTCAACTAAGATGGTAGCTGGCAGCCACAGAGCTAGAGCAAACAGGAGGCCAGCAATGGAGGAGGAAACTGCCTGCCTAGGCTGGCTGTGGCCTCTGCTCAAGACAACAAAGTTTCAATTATAGAAAATAAATAAACCCCAGAAACCTGCTTCCAGGCAGCCTCACTGGGACCTTGGATCAATGGGAGCTGTGGCCAGCCTGCAAACAGCCCTCAGCCCCTCACCCAGGCTGGCCACACCCCCATGGGGTGAGGGTCCCCATTGGGAGGCTTGGCCAGCCTGCAAACAGCCCTCAGCCCCTCACCCAGGCTGGCCAGGCATGCCAGCAAATGGACATCCCCTGAGGAGTCCCAGACTGTGAGAGGGCACAGGCCAGGCTGAGGGACCGCCCCCCCGAGTGCACAAATTTGTGTGCACCGGGCCCCTAGTATGTATATATAAAAGAATGAGTGGCTCAAATGATTAAAACAAACCTAAATGTGCCACCTTTTGTTATTACATTCAGCAGATGCCACCCTCCTCGTCCCAGTGCCATCAGCTCACACGTGGACTCTCAGTGGGGGTCCTGTGTCCCACTGCAGGACACGCAGCTCTTGGGTCCACCCGCCCGACACCCCAGGCAGGCCAGCCCCCCACGCCATCCTCCACGGGGCTCACTTACCCTCATGCCCAGCTCAATGTTTTCACCACCATACACCTCCATGCCCGGGTCCAGGAGGCCAATGTCCCCAAAATACTCCCTGTCCACTACGAAGGAGCAGCCGATCATGGCGGGGGTCCTGGTGGGGCGGGAAGACAGCGTGTGAGGGGGTGGGCCGGGCCAGCACCTGCACGGGCCACGTGCTATCTCCATGCCCTCACACCTCACGCCTCATGCCTCACGCCCCACGCCCCTCCCCTGGGCTCCTGGGCTCCCTCAGCCGCCGAGTCTCTGCGTCTCTTGGGGCCTGTGACCCGCCCGGCAGACCAGTGCAGGGGTTCCTTCCAGCCCTGCCATTCAGTCCTGGCACCTCAGAGCAGGGGGTGAAGAAACCAGGTCCCAGCCATGGCTGGTGTGGCTCAGTGGATAGAGCGTCGGCCTGCGGACTCAAGGGTCCCAGGTTCGATTCCGGTCAAGGGCATGGACCTTGGTTGCAGGCATATCCCTAGTGGGGGGTGTGCAGGAGGCAGCTGATGGATGTTTCTCTCTCATCGATGTTCCTAACTCTCTATCTCTCTCCCTTCCTCTCGGTAAGAAATCAATGAAATATATTTTTTTAAAAAAAACAGAAACCAGATACCAGCCCGCCCGGTGCTCAGTGGTTAGAGCCTCGGTTCCACCCCCCCAGGGGCCCGGCGGCAGCTCACCGGATGGGCGCAGCCTCATCACCGCGGTCCAGCCAGTCCTGGGGCGGGATGATGTACATGCACCACAGCCCCCAGTTGTAGCCGTGGGCAGCGCTGGCGTACTGCTGCACCTCAAACGTGTCGAACTTGATGTTGTCGATGGCGGGCAGCACGATGCGCCTGCGGTCTTCCCGGATCCGCGTCAGGGCGGGCTCAGCCCTGCGGCACATGAGCCTCAGGAAGGGCCAAGGGTCCCCCCCTTCCCCCCCGCTCCTTGCCCCAGCAGGAGCCCAGAGCCAGGCAGCCACTCGGGGCCTGATGGCCGGCGCAGTGCCCACCTGCGAGCACCAACCAACTACAGGGCCTCCCGCTAGTCCTGCAGCCCACTCGCTCGGAGCCTCGCCTGCTGGGGTCAGCGACAGCGACAGCTGATGGACACCGAGGCTATCAGATCACATGGGCCAGGGCGGGCAGGGCTCAGGGGCTGAATGTCGGCCTGTGAACCAGTTAGGGCACAGGCCCAGGTTGTGGGCTCCATCCGCAGCACAGGGCATGCAGGAGGCAGCCGGTCCATGATTCTCATCATGGATGTTTCCCTCTCTCTTCTCTCTCTCTCTCTCTCTCTCTCTCTCTCTCTCTCTCTCTTTCTCTCTCTCTCCCTCCTTCCCTCCCTCTCCCTCTCCCTTCCTTCGCTGTGAAATCCATAAAAATATATTTAACATTTTTTTAAAAGTTGCACTTGGAGGTGGCAGACTCGTGGCCCTGAAACGCCCTTACCAGCCGGCACTGAACTCCACGTGGGCGTCGAAGAAGCCGACAACGGGGGCTGTGGCCGCCTTCCAGCCCTGCAGCCGCGCCCGGATCAAGCCCTCGCGCCGGCTGTTGCGGACGACCTTCACCAGCCCCGGGTACCTCTTGTTGACGTACTGGTCCAGGCTGAACTTGAGCTCCACTGTCGGGGGGTGGGAGGGGTGACACAGACGCCTCAGCACCCGACGCCTCAAGGGGTCCAAGGTCCATGTGGACAGGTCGGGCACCCAGTGCCCCCCTCCACGTCCCATCCACATGTGCGGGGGCCCGCGGAGGCTGGATGCGCTCGCGGTGCTGGGAGACCACGCAGAGAGAGACCCACCCCCGAAGCTGGGGTTCCCTGGGAGGACACGGGCCTGAGCTATTCAGCCGTGAGAAGAAATGAGGCCCGTGAACGTGGTCCTCCTGGACAATGGAATATCATTCAGCCTTATACAAGGAGGGAGCTGGCCCAGCCAGTATGGGTCAGTGGTTGGAGCCTTGGCCTAGACACCAACAGGTTGAGGGTTTTAGGTCTGGTCAAAGGCATGAACCTGGATTGCAGGTTCAATTCCCAGTCCTGATGGGGACTCCTGCAGGAGGTAACCAACGGATGTGTCTCTCTCACATCGATGTTTCTCTCCCTCTCTCCCTCCCTTCCACTCTCTCTAAAAAATCAATGGAAACCTGGCTGGTGTGGCTCAGTTGAGCGTTGACCTGTGAACCAGAAGGTCACGGTTCAATCCCCAGTCAGGGTTGCAGGCTCGGTCCCCCAGGAGGGGGCGTGCACAGGCAGCCGATCAAGGACTCTTCACTGATGTTTCAATCTCTCTCACTTCCTCTCTCTCTGAAATCAATAAAAATATTTTTACAAAACATAGAAAAATCAGTGGGGAACATATCCTCAGGTGAGGATGAACCCTGACCCTGCGACGGTGGATAGACCCTGGGGTCGCTGTGCGCAGTGAAACGAGCCGGACACAGAAGGACGAGCGTGTGTGATCCCACGTGGGTGAGGGGCCCGGAGGTCAGACTCACAGGCAGAACGTGGGTGGTGGTCCCCAGGGACTGGGGGGAGGAGGCATGTCCGATGGGGACGGGGCTTCAACTTGGGACGATGGGAAGTTCTGGAGATGACAGAGGCGACGGCCGCCCGGTCCGCACCCCGACTCCAGACTCCACCCGGGACGCCGGCCGCTCACCGTTGTCGCTGTTGTCGTCCACCAGGATGACCTCCTTGAGCAGCGGGGAGGGCGTGTGGTTGACCACGCTGTGCACCGAGCGCAGGAGCACGGACAGCGCCTCGTTGACGAAGATGAACACCACCGAGAGCTGGGGCAGGTCCTCCGCGTAGCTCATCTGCCTGCACCTGCCGGCCCGGGGGAAGGGCGCGGGGCAGTGTCAGGACTGGGGGACGGACAACCCGGGAGGCGGGAGACAGCTGCCCCCTCGAGGGCCAGCTCACCCAGTGCCCCGAGCCCCTGCCAGCCACAGAGCGTGAGGGGTAACAAAGAACAGATCGGCCCGGCCGGCCTGGCCCAGTGGTGGAGCGTCGACCTGTGAACCAGGGGTCGAGGGTTCGATTCCCCGTCAAGGGCACAGGCCCAGGTCGCAGGCTTGATCCCCAGGGGTGCACGCGGGAGGCAGCCGGGCCATGACTCTCTCTCACCACGGATGTTTCTCTCTCTCTCGCTCCCTTCCTCTTGAAAGCAATAAAACATATTTTTTAGTTACTGCAAAAAATACCCTCCCGGGAGGATTACTTGAAAAACCCAACGTGGTTTAAATGCACTGACTGCGATGTCGGTTGCCAGCGTTGTGGTCACCAGCACGTGCCCTTCCCAAGTCTGGCTGATGTGGGACCTGGGGCCCCGCCCAGCGCTGGGCACACGGTGCTGCCCGCATGCGGCTGGGGGAGCACAGGTGCCTCGGGTCTTGGGGAGGACAGCTGGGCGCCGGCTCAGACCTCACATCCATCCAGAGCCAGAGACGCTGGGCCTCCCGACCCGGGCGTCTGCGAGGATTTATGGCCCGCAGAACAGAGGCGGCGGCGCGAGGCCGGCAGCCACTCCTGAGGTCCCGGGCGGGCGTGAGGCAGGCAGAGCCCGGCTGGCCTCTCGGGACCCGGGGGCGCGGCCGACGCTGATGGAGATGGATGGGGACGCCCTCTGTGCCTCCAGAGACATAAAGCTCCGTGGAGAGGGTGGCGAGCTGCCTGCCTCCCAGGGGAGCGTGAGGCCCGCCTCCATGCGCACATCTGCCTCCTGCTTAGGACCCGGGTCTGGGCTCAGCGCAGCCAGGAAGCTGCGTCCCATCCAGACCTTGACGAGGCTTCGGGGAACAGCTGGGGAGGATTCAC